>VWZD01006816.1:0-57373 GCA_013396695.1 Sakesphorus luctuosus | reverse complement strand
CAGAGCAGGGGACACTGAGGGCACCTCCCCATGGCTGGCAGTGCCTGCAGGGAGGGGGCAGAGCACGGACCAGGCTCTGCTCAGGGGGCCCAGCAATGGCACAAGAGGAACGGGCAGGAACTGATGCCCAGCAAGTTCCACCTGCACAGGAGGCAGAACTTTGCTGTGCAGTGACCCAGCACCAAACAGAGACCAGAGAGGATGTGGAGTCTCCTCACTGGACAGATTCCAGCCCTCTGTCTGGGATGACTCTCCCTGAGCATGAAGGTTGGATCAGATGACCCACTGTGGTCCCTTCCAACCTGACCCATCCTGTGAGACCATCAGACCCCAGAAATTAATATTCTTTTTCTCGTATTTCAGTGGTTTTATTTTGATCTGTTCCATCTGGGGACAGTATCTTTTATACCACCTCTTGGAGGGCTTTCATCCATTGCCTCTTGAAAATACCTGCAGTACCTCCCCCTCTTGTTTAGTCCCCTTGTGCTCTGAAGCACCTCAAAAAGCTCAGCTTTGTTCTGCAGCCTGCAGTGGCATCATGAAAGGTGATAAAAGAAGAAAAAAGCTCCAGCTGCTAATAATACCAACACCTTGAAAATGTTTTGAAAAGTAGGTCCACTGAATGTATTGAAATGAAAGGCTAAAAGCTTTTCAGGAGGATGAACCCATTGTTTGTGGCTTTTCCCCAGGTTTCAATGCCTTATTAATGAGAAACTGATTCTCACTTTCAGATCTATTGCAGTCACTTGGAAGACAGCACGGGGCTTATAGATCAAAATATGTATATAACTAAAGGAAAAGTTGTCAGAAGTTGGTTTGGCAGACTTTCAGACTTCCTCCTCTGTAAGTCCAGTGGTCACCAATCAAACAAATGGCTGTAGAATACTTCAGCTGATTTCAGACTTAAAGAAAAATATCCCGACTTCATGAATAGAAAACCCTTCATTTACCAAAACGAAGTTTTTATTCATTTTCTTTGACAACCTTCTCTTGTCCCTGAGGGGAAGTCTTGAGACACGAAATAAATGTGTGAATCCATATTCCAGCACTCCATCAGCAGCAGACTGAACCTGACAGGTATAGCCAGGGGAGGAAAGAGAAGCTTTCATAAAGCCTAAGTAGCACAGCCTGAAATGCTCAGGAAATAAGACAACTTGAAAAAGCATTTAAAAATATACAGGGGAGGAAAAAAGCACCATAGTTACCTTTTTGTCGAAAGGAAAATCCAGTATTTTGATGGTTTTTGGGCTGGTCCCAATAAATTACCACTAAAATCTTGTTTAAAATGTTGATTGGAAATGAAATGTGGAAATATTACCCAAACTTTAAGCAGAGGCATAAAGTTTAATATCCTCAGCAAAACATTGTTGGGCAGATTTATTGATTTCTGCCTGTTGGTAACTTCTGTTTTTCTCAAAGATGTTTATCCCTTTAAAATCCCTTTCTTTGACGTTATAGGTGGAGTTTTTCTCTCCTGTCTTGGCTCTGAGGCTCCAGGGAGGAACAAATGATGTGTTTCCATCTGTGGGGATGCTGGAGCTGTGGTTGTGGGCTCAGAGTTGTCTCTGGGGTTTCTGTGTCTCGTTGCACACTGTGAGAAACGAGGCAGAGCCAGCAGAGCAGAGACAGATGCAGTGATGTCTGTCATGGAGAAGGAGATGGGACACCACTGTGTACACAGCAAACCATATGTAGCTTTTGTATTCTCCTGAGGGGGTGGAAGAACTTGCCTTCCCCTTTCTGTGTCAGAGCTAAGGACACGTGAAGGTTTTGTATGTACATCGTGATCAGCTCCCTGTACAAAGAACACCTCAAAAATGTCACTGCTTTGGGAGATGAAAGACAGAAACCAGAGCAGCAGGGGAGGTTTTAATCAGATATTCTAGAGCAAATACCTTCAGATAAATATGCCTCTATGAATTTTCATTAGGGAATCGACAGGACTGTCCACGTCTTGGTTCAGACATGGACATTTGGTCTGCAGTGCTGTAGCTATTCACTTTCCTGCTGCATGGGAGTGGCTCAATGCAGCTGTATTTATTCCCTGAGCTTAATATTCCTGGATTTTTACATGTCCAATCCTAAAGGATGATTTCTTCAGTGTGTTTCAGTAACACAAGCATGAATAATTTTCCATAAGAAATGTTAATTTTGCCACACTTGAAGTACTGTGAGATGCTGAAGTACCTGTGAGATGCTTTCCAGGGGATACCGAATAATTTTCATAGAGTGACCCTTCCTAAGCCAGGAAGTTCCCTGGTAGTGTAACCACACTAGTACAGCCCTGCTACAGTGAATCTTTGGACTGCACTGATGATGGTGAGGCCACACCTTGAGTGTTGTGTTCAGTTCTGGGCCCCTCAGTTCAGGAAAGATCTTGGGGGGCTGGAGCAGGGCCAGAGAAGAGCAAGGAGGCTGGAGAAGGGAGTGGAGCACAAGTGCTGTGGGGAGAGGCTGAGGGAGCTGGGGGTGTTTGTGCTGGAGAAGAGGAGGCTCAGAGGTGACCTCAGCACTGTCTGGAAGTGCCTGAAGGGAAGTTGTGGCCAGGTGGGGGTTGGTCTCTTCTCCCAGGCACTCAGCAATAGGACAAGGGGGCACGGGGGGCTCAAGCTCTGCCAGGGCAAATTGAAGTTGGAGAGCAGAAAAAACTTCTTTGCAGAGAGAGTGCTCAGGCATTGGAATGGGCTGCCCAGAGAGGGGGTGCATTCCCCGTCCCTGGAGGTTTTTCAGCTGAGCTTGGCTGTGGCACTGAGTGCCATGATGTGGTGATGGGACTGGAGTTGTCCCAAGGGTTGGACTTGATGATCTCGGAGGTCTTTTCCAACCCAATCCATTCTATGATTCTATGGTGATTTAAATCAGTTGGTTTCATAGAAAGTCAGGAGGCTATTCCTCAGACAGAGTCAGCTGAAGTGGGAAGTTCCATCTTTTCCAGTGGCCAAAACAGAAAATGGATCTTTTAACAAAAGTCAAGTCAGGAAGGAGATTCTCCTTAGCCCTTCTCCTGTTGCTGATGCATTTACAGGAACATTCTTATTGTCTTTTTTATGGCATCAGCAAAATTGACTTCTAGTTGGGCTTTGGCCCTTTGTAATTGTCTCCCTGCAGAACCTCACCACATCCCTGTAGTCCTCCTGAGTCCTGGGAAGTGAGGCACAGCAGGGAGCTGAGGAGATGAGGTGATGGACTGCAGCTCATCTCTGGGCACTGCTGGAAACTGCATTACACAGATCCCGTCATTAATGTGGGATAATTATATCCAGGGGCACGCAGTGATGCAGCTGTACCTAAATCACAGCATAGAAACCCTTTGTTAGGTTGGAAAAGACCTCCAAGGTCATCAAGTGGAACCTTTAATTGACACTAAGCATTCCTGTTCTGACTGGCTGTGTTTCAAGGCAAGGTGTCATGAGTGTGACTGGCTATCCAACATATTGAGGAGAAATCCAACTGTACCCTCTAGTAATTCCAAAGGGAAAATGCATGTTGAAATGTGTTCTAACCATTTCTTTTGTGGTTTTTTTTTCCCTATCAGAGACAAGGAACCGGAGCTACAAATGGAAAAGACAAGACGTCTGGTGAGAATGGTAAGGGGAGACTTTATTTCTTGATGGAGAATATTGAATAAAATTGAGTCCAAATAGTTCCTACTCTAATGATAGATGTCCAATAGCAAAGGTTTTGCTTCATATCTTATCTTTTGAATGTGTTTTAAAAACTGGAAGGGCTTCAGTGGGTTTGTTTTCCTTATGTTTGTATGTTTAAATCCTTTACTAAAGCAGAGACCTGACTCTGAAAACATACTGTGGTAAACCAAAGGGCTCCAGAGACATCAGAGCAGATACAAATGAGGCTAAAACAAGACTAGGTATGTGGGAAAAGGACACCAAGATGGAAAAAGGACACCCAGAGATGGGGTTAAGTATTATGAGCAGCTGCTTTGTGAATGGGGAAGGTGAAGAGAAGAAGTAAACTGGTTACAAAGGACTTGCTCATAAACGTCATTTCTATGGTCTGATTCATCTCCCCTAATTTTAGCCCCATAAGTAAGATACCAGAGATAGAAGCCACTTGTGTAGAGCTCATTTGAGTGTTGCTAGAGATAGGCTATGGATGGAGCAGCTCCATGGAAGGAAGGACCAGATGGCAAATAGGCTCCAACTTCAGCACTTGTCAGGAGTGATCTGGACTTGTCCCCGCTGCTCCAAGGGCTGAGTCACTGTTTTTTTTTTCAGACTTTAACAAAGGAGCTGGCAGAAACCAATTTCAGCCCCTTAAGTGGCACAAACAATTCTAACTGGAAAATGTTGGTTGTTTCTCCCCCCTGCACCCAGAGAAATGCAAAACTGAATTTTCAGAGAAAACAATAATTATTTTTTTTTTTAGCTGAAATCTCATTTCTTACAGGAGCAGAAATGCCTTACATACAAATGATGAAATTATCAAAATCCATTTTCCATTTTTTCAAAGGAAAACAGTTTGATCATTTTTATTATACACCCAGCTGAAAATAAGGCAGCATTAATTTGAAGATATTCATGAACAGGATGAGGATTGAACTGCACAAACATGTTCTCTGCTTCTGTTTGCTCCTCCAGCTCTTATTAAAAGAATGTACTCTGGTGTCCATCCCATTTACTGAAAAGCAGGAATAATCTGAGTCTCTTAGAAAAGCCAAGGGTTTTCCAAATGGCTTATTTGAGCAGTTATTTTGGATATGCATTTTGGCCTTTAAGTGTTGGTCTGAATAGAATTTTTGGGCCCTTTGAGGCAACACATCCTAAAGCATTAAGAGCCTTCTTTATGGATAGTTTTCCTATTAATCCAGAGGTGACTTTCCCATAAGGGCTGTTTGCATAATGTTACAGTAAATGAAATCCGTAGATGATGTTCCCAGTATGATAAAACACAAATTGGAGTGGGGGAAAAAATACAAAGAAATAAATATTTTGGCTTGCTATAATGTCTTGAATTAGTGGGAACAAATGTACCCTGACAGCAAAGCAATTTGCATTCTCAAGTTAACAGGAAAGGAAAGCAAGGAAAATTATGTCAGCCATTCGGGCAGCATGGGAAGCATGTTTTTCTCTTTACTGTTTGAGCACATTATGCACTGAGCTCATTTGCCTTGAATTTCTCCCCAAATAAAAATTTCTTCCCAAATAAAATTGTCCTGTTGTCAAGTTTAGCTTAGATTTACTGATCCTGCAGTCTTTTTAAAAGCAAATTCTTTTTTCCTTGACGGGGATTTTGAGTGAGAAAGGGGCGAGTCATTAATTCCCAAATATATATGATCCCGGTTGTAGCATAATTTTTGGTGTAATATAGAGGCAGATGCACAGTTAATCTTGGGCAAATAGATACCAATTATTTTTTGTAATGAAATTACAACAGAAAAACTGTCACCTACATAAAATACAGGAGCAGCAGGGGAGATGGAATAGATTCCTCTGATCTCCCCAACCCACATGCTTGCATAAAAATAAAGCAGAATCAGAACTTTGAACCTGAGATTGAATTCTAAATCAAAGAAGCAGGAATGTATAACTCTTTGTCCTCATTAGCTCTCTGTAGTTAGAACTCAAGCAGACATGATTTATTCCTCTGAAAATTGGGGTGTGCTGTAAACCTTCATACACAATATAAATCCTTTGTTACATGTTTTTTGGCCAGAAATCTGCAATATGTCCATGTCTTAGATGTTATAGCGTCATCTTCCAGTGTTTATTTCTCTGTCAAAAGGAAACTTTCCCTCTTGTTTCCCTCTTGTTGACAAGGGGGGAGGGTGGAGAAACAAAAAACCGTTTCATCTTGTTGAAAAGAAAATAAAAAGTCGTGCTATGACAATGTTTGCAAAGGCAAACTAGTCTGGTTGCTGTCCTTGCTCTTGTTTACAGATCATGAAAAGCTGCTGAAGGCTGGCCCAAGCAACAAATAAAGATGCTTGGCTGTTCTCAGAGTTTGATTCACACAGTGACACACTGCTGTGGGTCAAGCTTTGTTCGTGCTTTGCAGCAGAAAATGAGGTTTGGGTCTGCCTCTAGGCTAGGCTGGAACTGAAGAAAATAAAACTAATGACCATGCCAATCAGCATTGTCTCTCTTTGAAGACCTGCATGGCCTTGCTGTCACTGCAAAGCACACAGGGAAATTCAGTCTCTGCAGATTCCTTTTAATAGCACTGATAGTTTTGATGGACTGGAATGCATCTTCCTGTTTGACCTTCATTAGACAGCAACAGGATAGCCCTAATTGTATTGAGTTCCTACCAGCACAGCAGCAGTGATTGCTCTCAGGAAACCTCCCTGCCAGCAGAAGGGGCTGCAGGATGGGCGAGGATGGAAGGGCCCACAGAGGGTCAGTTGTCCCACCTTCCTGCTCCAGCAGAGCCATCTCAGAGCACATGGCACAGGATTGGGTCCAGGTGGGTCTGGAATATCTCCAGTGAGGAGACTCCACACCCTCTCTGGGCTATCTGTTCAGTGCTAGGTCACAGCACAGCAAAGAAGTTCTTCCTCATATGCAGGTGGAACTTGCTGGGCATCAGTTCCTGCCTGTTCCTCTTGTGCCATTGCTGGGCCCCCAGAACAGAGCCTGGTCCGTGCTCTGCCCCCTTCCTGCAGGCACTGCCAGCCATGGGGAGGTGCCCTCAGTGTCCCCTGCTCTGCCCCCTCCCTGAGGCACTGCCAGCCATGGGGAGATGCCCTCAGTGTCCCCTGCTCTGCCCCCTCCCTGCAGGCACTGCCAGCCATGGGGAGGTGCCCTCAGTGTCCCCTGCTCTGCCCCCTCCCTGCAGGCACTGCCAGCCATGGGGAGGTGCCCTCAGTGTCCCCTGCTCTGCCCCCTCCCTGCAGGCACTGCCAGCCATGGGGAGGTGCCCTCAGTGTCCCCTGCTCTGCCCCCTCCCTGCAGGCACTGCCAGCCATGGGGAGGTGCCCTCAGTGTCCCCTGCTCTGCCCCCTCCCTGCAGGCACTGCCAGCCATGGGGAGGTGCCCTCAGTGTCCCCTGCTCTGCCCCCTCCCTGCAGGCACTGCCAGCCATGGGGAGGTGCCCTCAGTGTCCCCTGCTCTGCCCCCTCCCTGCAGGCACTGCCAGCCATGGGGAGGTGCCCTCAGTGTCCCCTGCTCTGCCCCCTCCCTGCAGGCACTGCCAGCCATGGGGAGGTGCCCTCAGTGTCCCCTGCTCTGCCCCCTCCCTGCAGGCACTGCCAGCCATGGGGAGGTGCCCTCAGTGTCCCCTGCTCTGCCCCCTCCCTGCAGGCACTGCCAGCCATGGGGAGGTGCCCTCAGTGTCCCCTGCTCTGCCCCCTCCCTGCAGGCACTGCCAGCCATGGGGAGGTGCCCTCAGTGTCCCCTGCTCTGCCCCCTCCCTGCAGGCACTGCCAGCCATGGGGAGGTCCCTCTCAGGAGCTGCTCTGGAGGATGAACAGCCCCAGCTCCCTCAGCCTGTCCTGCTCCCAGAGATGCTCCAGGCCCTTAAGCACCTTTGTCACCTTCCACTGGATGTGCTGCAGGAGCTCCATGTCCCTGCTGTGCTGAGGAGGCAGAACTGGACCCAGCACAGCAGATGTGCCTGCCAGGGCTGGGCAGAGGGGCAGGATCCCCTCCCTGCCCTGCTGGCAATGCTCTTCCTGATGCACTCAAGGATCCCATTTGCCTCCTTGGCCCCCAAGACACAGTGCTGGCTCAGGGGCAGTTTGTTATCCATCAGCATGCCCAAGTTCTTCCTCTCCCAGAGCTGTTCTCCAGCAGGTCAGCCCCAGCCTTTACTGGTGCCTGGGGTTGTTCCTCCTTAGGTTCAGGACCTGCATTTATTTGGTGTTGTTGAATTTCAGACAGTTCCTCTCTGCCCATCTCTCCAGCCTGTCAGGGTCCGTCTGGAGGGCTGAACAGTCCCTTGGGATATTGGCCACTCCTCCAGACTTGTGTCATCAGTGAACTTGCTGAGGAGGCAAGTTAAACAATTGATGAACAAGTTAAACAATTCTGGGCCCAGTATTGAACCCTGGGGGGCATCACTAGTGACAAGCCTCCAACTAGACCCTGTGCCACTGGTTATGATCCTCAGGAATCTGCTGTTCAGCCAGTTCTCAATCCACCTCACTGTCCACACTTCTTGAATTTGCCTACAAGGATGTTGTGAGATACAGTGTCAGAAGCCTTCTGAAGTCCAGGCAGACAACATCCACTGCTCTCCCTTCATCCAGATAGTTGTTTCATTATGGAAGGCAATCAGGTTGGCTGAGCATGATTTATCTTTAGGGAATCCATGCTGAGGATTCCTGATCCCCTTCTTGTTATCTGTGTGGTTAGAGATGTATTTCCTATAAAATACACCAGCACATCTTCTTGGGGTTTATGCAATACCAAGTCTGGCAGTTCTTGAAGGTGTATCAGTATTATAAGTACTGAAAAATTACTTGTTTTGGAGTAACTTGAAGGGGTTTGCTGTTAACCTTTGATGACCTTAGTGCATGTTGGTCAAGTCGTAAATAACGTTTGTCAATCTCGACCTTTTAAACAAGTTGCAATTTGTCCTTTTACGGGTTATGGTCAAAGTCAGATGGTGATTCATGTCTTCCTGAGGAGGAGTGACTGTTGCATTACAATGTGCTCTCATGGTGCATCAGTGGCTGGCAAAGTCCAGGGAAAAGTTTCTGGTGGCATCAGTGGGCACTGTGTAATGCTGAGTAGCTTTTTCTCTCCTGCTGTCAGGGAAATGTATGGAATTTCATTCTGCTATTAGAGTGGAATGAACAAAAGTATTAATTGGAGCAAATTACATGAACTAGTTTTTCTGGGTGAACACTGGTTGAAGGGCTATTTTTTAAAGCAACACCACCCTAATAATGATCAGTAATAACACATGTAGGGAAGGACTTGCATGAAACCAACTTGGAAAGAGGAGCCAGGAAACTGCAGCTGCCATAACCTCCCTAGGTCTTGAGGAACCTCAGTCTACCTGAAACCCCAGAGCTATTTATTTGTGAACGCCACTGCAAACTGAACTTGTAAGCTGTATTACATAATGCAGTTCTCTGTGGTAGCAAATCCAAGGGCAATACAGCAACACTTTCCCCAAGCCCCTCCGTGTGGGATGAAAAGCTGTAATTTCCTTTTTGCTCACCTGCTTTGATTAGTTGGGACAATCATGTTTGCAGATGCATCCTAAATGAAAGCAGAGTGTTCCTGCCTTACTGTTCTTCCTACCTCGGCAATGTCACAAAGTTCCTTTGTAGGTTAACACTTGTCACTTCTTATTCTGTTTCACATTGCCCTGTGTTTTCTTTTTTTTTTTTCAATGTAATTTGCAAGCTGCTATCATACAATCTACTCTTTAATAGCCCAGCACAACTGCCAGGGAAACAATTGCATCAGAACCAATTATTTCTATCTTCAGATTTATAATCACTCTTTCTCCTATTAATAGATCTCACCCTTTATTCTGCAAGTACATAAAGCATGAGGTTATTAGTGGGCATCTGTTAATAATTTTCTTGGAATATCAGATTTATCATTGAGTAATCTGGATATTTATGGTAACAAAATAATGTGGTTTCATGGGATGAATTGTGTAACTTCCTGGTCCTGAGTGCAATGAAAATGAACAGGTTTTGCCTGAACTTGGATGTCATGGTGGCTTAGGACAGTCGTGGCAGGATGGTCAGTTGTGCTGGAAAAATTCCCTTCTTTCCAGTTCCAGCTCATTCCCAAGCACTTGTCAGTGCATGAGCTCTACTTTGGAGCACGTAGAGAACTCCAAATGAATAAATATCTGCATTTATCCTCTCCATGAGATGCCTCTCCATAAGAATGAAGTTAACAAAGTAAATTCTTCTATTTTACATCTGAAACTGAGTCATCTAAACTCACTTCAACCCAAATGCTTCTAGAAAACATGGGAATCAATTGTAAAACAGTGTGAGAATAGAGATATCTCTCTAGTAATCTTTCCTGGTAGAGAGATATGCATCTTGCAGTGTTATTAACAACCCATTCTCCCACTTCCTCTACTCAAAAAATTTGGAAAATTCTGCTCTTTGCTCGCAGTGTACTCAGGAATAAAAAAATCCTGCTGGGTCTGACAGAGTAAATAATAATCTTTGTAGTTATTCATGTAGAGTGCTTCGCTTAATAGAGCTTCAGTTTCTGGCTAGAGGCCAGGATCATTATTGTAGGCTGGCCTAATATAAATATCTGTTTAAGAACTCAAAATTAATTTTCCACTAATATTCTCCAATGACTGCATGAAAAATGTACTGGTTTTGGGAACAGCCCTGCAAATAAACTTACTTCTGGAAAAAAGCCTTTGAAGAGGGAGGGAACACATGAGGGCAATTTGTATAAATATTCAAAGGATGTCATGGAACATGGTTTGCTGTATCTTCCAGGGTCTAGAGGTCACAGTCTTTAGGCAGAGGAAGGGGCAATGCCTGTGCATTTTGTCTTTCCCACAAAACATTGCTGGTGAGGCAAAAGATGAACTGGGTTTTACAAGCAACTGCTGAATCAATGTAAAAAAAACCCCAACACTTTCAGACTGCTCCTCTCTAATATTTCATCCCCACAGCACTAATCAGGAGTTAGAATGGGGAGTATTGTATGCAGCTAATTAATACTGAGTTTTTCCTGGCTATTAGGTTGAGTGTTGGGAGGAAGATATTTCACTGTGGTGTTCTAAAATTCTTTCATCCCTTGAAAGTGGTTCCTCATGGAATATGATCTGTCAGTAATGCAGCCTCTCTTCTCCCTCTCTCAGTCTGTATCCAGAGCCAAACTCTATCCTGTCTCATCCAATCTAGCTGGTACTAGTGGGGATTTGGGAAGTGAGGTGAGAATGGTTTGTTGTACCTCACCCCCAGCTCTTAAAATAGAAAGTCTGTGTCTCAGCACCATTCCTAGACGTGTGTGCAACCACCAAATAACACCACACCTTCTCAAAGCCTAAATGCAGAAGTGTTTGAACCCTCAGCACTGTTATATAAGTTGTGTTTGGTCATGTACAGATCACTCAGGCTCAGAGAAAGGTGTAAAAACCCTGTGAGAACTCAGCACCAGGATCTGTGGCTGAGAGTGTGGATGAGAGTCAGGAGAAGAATTCCAAGTGATCAGTTCTAGACAAATCCCATCTCAAGGCATAACAAAAACACTGCAGGAAACTTTATCTGCTTTCATTTTAGGCACTTGAGTGGGGACAGCTACACAGAAAGTTTCCCCAGAACCAAACCAAATCTGTCTCAGGTCCTCTCCTGGTGTGTCTCTCCCCTTTCCCAGAGTGGTGTGTTTATCCTGGAGCTGCCCATCTCTCCAGGCAGCCAGCAGGTCTCAGCTGAAGGCAGAGGGAGCCTTTCCTAACAGGGCTCTTGGATTGTTCACAGATCTTCCCTAGAGAGGATGCTGAGAGGAAGAGAGGGCAATTACACATGAACCTCATTTCCTCTCCCAGGTGAATTTGCATTTCTGGAGGGCAGGGATAAGCATGAGATAACACAGACACCTTCTGCCCTGGGACTTCACCTGCCCCCACGTGTGTCTGTTCATGTGCAAGGACCATCTGGTTCCCCAGAGAGGAGCCTGTGGTGGAGTTTGATCAATTTAACTAATCCAAACTGTAGTGATACTCCTGAGAGAGCAGATATTGTCCTTTTTCTTCAGTTATCTGGCAAGCTGGCTTTGATGCTGTGCATTAAAGCTGCACCTCATCTGGTAATGAGATGCTCTCGGTTTGAAATGTTTAGGCAGAAGGATAGTTCATTAAAAAAAAAAAAAGCATTGCATTAAAAATGTCATCCATTAACAGCATTGCTCATGTAGTCTGGCCTGTGTTCTGTCTTTGGAATTCCCCACAAGTTTATTTTGTGTATCATTTATAACTACTCTCATGACTCCCAAATAAGTCCATCTCCTCCCACAAATACAGCACTGTGCACATGAAGGGTGTCAGTCTGTATGTTGCTATATGATGTTAATTATCCAGCTTTTTCTTGCATGTTTTGTTTTATATATTTTTTTCTCCCTGAGACTGCACTGGAGAGGAAAAAAATGGTTTCCTATCTCATGAAAGTACCAGGAAAGCAAATTGAATGCAGAAGTCCCACAGGGAAAAAAAAACCCCAGAACTCCAAAGCAGAACAGCACAACCATAGGAGAATGATTTCAGCTTTTTAAACTTTGCTTTTTAAGGACTTAAAAATAGGAAATTATTTCAAAATGTATTTCTCCTTTTTTTCCCCCTCTGTTGAGGAAAAGGTCCTATCTAGCTGGCACCTTTGAGATGGAAGATCCTCACTCCTAACACTCCTTCTGCACTGTCTAGGTACTTATATGGTCCTCACCACCGTAGTAACTGAGTGACTTCCAAGTATTTAAAAATAGAGATAACAATAACAATCCTTGCCTTGCTTCACCTCTTTCTTTCCAGCTTGCTACAAGAATAACTTGATGAATTTATGGGCCCTTTGTTTTGCACACAGTGCCTGCAACCCAGCGGGGGAGCCTTGGGTGCCTGTTTACAAGTGATGGGCTCAGAGTGGGTGCAGCCAGAAATTCAGCTGCATTTCTGGAATGTGGGCCATGAACACGTGGATAAAATTATATTCTATACTGATAAATGGTCACTCACAGTCTGCTCCTTTGCAGGAGGTAGAAATGAGTAGAACTGCAGCATCCCTGCAGTACTGAGATTAGAAGCAGCCCAAGGAAATCATCCTGAATTATGCTAATTTGGGACTTAGTTTGAGTAGTTAATTGAGAATCACAGCTATGTTGGTTTAGGGGGTGCTGATGACCCCCCCAACAGCTTTCTGTGCTGTCAGGCAAACCTGGCTCAGAGAGAAGGTGGAGGAGCAGTGGAATTGACTGCAAAACAAAGTATCCACTTTGTCCTTGAATTTTTTCATATTTGCATTGGCTGACGGTGATGCGGATGGTGCTCTTCTACCAGGGAACAAGGGCCAGGACTAGGGGAAACGGCCTCAAGCTGTGCCATGGAAGGGTCAGGTTGGACATCAGGAGTAATTTTTGCCTGGATAGAGTGGCCAGGCATTGGAAGGGGCTGCCCAGGGAGGGTTGGAGTGCCCAGCCCTGGAGGTGCCCAAGGCAGGACTGGCCGTGGCACTCAGTGCTCTGGGCTGGGGGACAAGGTGGGCATCGGGCACAGGGTGGGCTGCAGGGGCTGGCAGGGCTTTGCCAAGGTGGGCATGGGGCACAGGGTGGGCTCCAGGGGCTGGAAGGGCTTTTCCAAGGATCTATGGCCTGTTACATCTTTGTTTGGCCTTTCTGACTCTGAGTTTCCACCCTCAGCTGACAGCCACTCCTTACTTCCCTCTTGGGTACAGTTTTGTCTCCGTTTTTGTCCTTTCAACAGCACCAGTGAGACTTGGATCCAGCTCCCTGCAGCCCTGGGCTCCTGGCACTTGGCAGCTGCCTAATTCAGTGGCCATTCGAGCTCCCTAAAGGTGCCAGTGACCCTGCTCCTTTCATGAGAAACTGGCTGTAAAGCTTAGCCTAGGTCATTAGTAAAAAAATAATTCTGTGATTAGAAATTAAGAAACTATCAAATTAAGAAAAAGCAGATGAAGCTTTGGGGATGCTGGTGGGTTCTTGGATGACTCATAAACATGATGGAATTCCTGTCAAGTGTTGAGGAGGAAAGACAGGACTGAAGTGATGCCTTTGACAAGTGCCATATTTCTCTTGGAAATCAGGCTGTAATTCCCAGTGTGCTGCCTGCCTGGGCACTGGGCAGAGGGAGCCCTATTTGGGGCTCCTGTGGGGAGAGGCTGAGGGAGCTGGGAGTGTTTGTGCTGGAGAAGAGGAGGCTGAGAGGTGACCTCAGCACTGCCTAGAACTCCCTGAAGGGAAGTTGTGGCCAGGTGGGAGTTGGTCTCTTCTCCCAGGCACTCAGCAATAGGACAAGGGGGCACGGGGGGCTCAAGCTCTGCCAGGGGAAATTGAAGTTGGAGAGCAGGAAAAAATTCTTTGCAGAGAGAGTGCTGAGGCATTGGAATGGGCTGCCCAGAGAGGGGGTGGATTCCCCATCCCTGCAGGTTTTTAAACTGAGATTGGACGAGGCACTGAGTGCCATGATCTGGTAAAGGGAGTGGAGTTGGACCAAGGGTTGGATTTGGTGATCTCGGGGGTCTTTTCCCACCCAATCCATTCTATGATTCTATGATTTCCATGGCTGGCATGTGGCTGGCACACACTGGCTGCATTCCACTGATGTGCAGGCATTGGAAAATGTGCTGTCATCGATACTGTGGGGAGGAGGAATGTTTAGTTCTGCTTTGGTGCTGGTAGGAACCCAAAGGAAGGACATGGGGTCAAGCCAGTCCTTAGATAACCCTGGTGGAACCTCTAAAGTCACCTCTGAAATTACTCTGCCCCTCCATCCTCGAGGGTGATGTTTCAGGTTGGAGTGAATGGCATGTGTAAGCTGGAGGTTTTACACTGGAATTCCATGGAGCTGCACTGATTTGCACAAGTTGGACATAAATTTCTACATGTTCCCACACACTACCAACCAATGATTAAAAGGCTACAAGAGGTGGATAGAGCTGAGCAGCATGTTTTTGTTAATGTAGTGGAAGTGAAAGATGAGAGAGGAACACAATCAATGCACAACAGTGGTTACCAGCATTTACTGTTGTGGAAACATCACTTTTCTTTTGACTGCACACACGATCTGCTTTGCTTCACACCACAGGCTTTTTGTTTTGTGCTGCTATTTTAGTTTGCCAGAAAACCTGGCTTTGTAAATGGAATGAAAATACTTTTCTGCTTAAGAGTTCCTCGTCTGTTAGTAATTTGGTAAATGATTAATCACCTTTTTTTTTCTGAAGGTTTTTAAGGTTTTAATTTGTAGCACACAGCTGTCTTTATGCACTTAGCTCGATGCTCCAAAATTAGCTTGTAATTTGGTGTTATCAAGCTCCCTTGTGTGAGCAGGCACCAGAATTTAGAGCAGCAGGAGTGTTACAGACATGATGAAAATGTGGTCCTTCACTGGACAAGTGACCAGAACCAAAAGCAGTTAAGGCTGGAAAAGGGAATGAGATGCTGCAACAGGAACCAGCACAACACTTCACCTTCAGTCCTGGTGCTTAGAGTGGATTTCAGGACCTGAAAATGCTGTAAAATGCTTTGGTTGCTTGTGCAAGGTGTCTCAAAGTCAGCCCACGTGTGTCTTGGGTTCCTGTGCTGAGCAAAATAATAAATAATATTAAACTCTGTCCCTCTCCACAGGTTAGGGGTGAAAATCTTCTTGTCTGGCTCTGTGAGAGTGCACTTGTGTGAGAGACATAAAGCTCTGTTGTCAACAGAAAAATGTGGGGGTTTGGGACATGATACTTATCAGAATGAGCTTCTCTGGAGAGCCTGGTGTTTGTAGATTTTAATCTGATTTAGGCTTCTAATTTGCTCAGCTCTATTAAGGCTGAGGAATTCGTGGGTATACTAATACTATTAAATTATTAAATAATAAAAATTAAATATAATAAAGTAAATACTAAAAATAAAAATACTTCTGTTTAGAGCACTATTTTTGGAATTAAGTGGATGCTGAACAGGGTCAGTTCTGGACCTGGACATTTAATTTCTCCTTAAATCCATGTCAAACAACCCCATCCTTATTTAGATTTGGCTGATCCTGGTCACCTCGTGCCAGCTCTCACAGACATTTTCTCCGTGAAAATACAGATGTGAAAACTTCCACGTGTTTTCTGGCTTGAGGTCTTTGTTAGCTGGGATGCTGGATCTGATGGAAACATTTGCATTAGCCAAGCACTTATGGTGTTGTTTCATTTTCTCCCCAGCCCATAGAGAGTTCTGAATAGGAAGGACTGGGAGAAATACTTTCCAAGGAGGAATTCTGAAGCAAAGAAGAAAGTGGGATAGCACTGGATATGGAAAAGACATTTGAAGAGCTGCAGTGGAAAATAGGGCAGGGTGCTCTGGAAGCTCCTGGGAGATGGTGTGGGTAGTCCAGAGCCTGGAGCTCAGCTCTCAGCACTTCTCCAGGGTCTCCCAGTAGCATTATTTAATCACAGTTGATGAATGAGTGCTCTGACTGTATTTTGAGTATCTCATCTTTCATTCTAATTCATACCTAAAACCCCTGAGACTGCTGGTTGACTCTAGGTGGAGAAAGCATTAATTATTTCTTAGGTTTTAGTGATACACTGGCACTCCACAGTGACCAATTTATTACTCTTTTAAAAGCTGCCAATAAAAACTGGACATGTACAAATATATTCATTAGCACAAACTAATTAAAAGCCAGGCTAATAGCCAGAATTACAATGCATTACTGCAGGGTTTTGGAATTCATTATGTGTCTGCACTAGTCCAACAGTGACAATTCTGGCTCTGCAGTGTCTAATCTAAGTTACAGATCTACTGAGAGACACCTGAGAGCTGGCTTATGGTCCATGGAGATGCTGCAGAGAGTGCCTGATCCAGGTTTCTGACAGGAAGCAGGAATTAGCTGTGGGGAAAATTCTGGGCTGGGTTCTCTGTTGTGTGGCAGGTCTGGTACAGCTAAACAGGGGGGTGGGAGTGGAGAGATTAATCAAGCTTGAAGATGGACCCCTCAGTTGAGGCAAGAGATTGAGGGGCTGGAGCGGGGCCAGAGAAGAGCAAGGAGGCTGGAGAAGGGAGTGGAGCACAAGTGCTGTGGGGAGAGGCTGAGGGAGCTGGGGGTGTTTGTGCTGGAGAAGAGGAGGCTGAGAGGTGACCTCAGCACTGTCTGGAAGTGCCTGAAGGGAAGTTGTGGCCAGGTGGGGGTTGGTCTCTTCTCCCAGGCACTCAGCAATAGGACAAGGGGGCACGAGCTCAAGCTCTGCCAGGGCAAATTGAAGTTGGAGAGCAGAAAAAACTTCTTTGCAGAGAGAGTGCTCAGGCATTGGAATGGGCTGCCCAGAGAGGGGGTGGATTCCCCAGCCCTGGAGGTTTTTCAGCTGAGCTTGGCCATGGCACTGAGTGCCATGATCTGGTGACGGGACTGGAGTTGGCCCAAGGGTTGGACTTGATCTTGGGGGTCTTTTCCCACCCAATCCATTCTATGATTCTATGAGTTTATTCTCCTGGCCATAGACTGATTTCAGAGTTGAATGTAGGTTATCAGGTGTGGTACTTCTGAGAAAAGCACATACAATTCCAGACATCCAGTTACATTTGGGCTCCATGCTGGGGAATGATGGAGGCACATACATCCCCATCCTGACCTGCACAGGTTCCTACAGCACAGGTGAGGCTCAGACAACCTTCTCAAATAACCAGAGGTCAGAACCCACCTAGGGAAGGACATCTAGGCAGCTGAGTCATAGCTGTTTGCTGTCCTGGTCTGGCAGCCAGCAGACTAATTGCTAGCAGCCAGTGTGTATTGTGATCTCACCTAATGATTGTGTTCAGAGAGCAGACAGCTGTATTTTTCACTATTAAAAATTTCTTGGTGACCTTTCCAATGATTCTGTTTGTAACCAAACTCCGTGGCTCTCTTGTGAGCTCTGCCTCTGGGAGACCATGGCATGTGCTGCCTGGGAGAAGCTGGAAAAAAAAGCATTCCTGGCTTTATTTTAAGCCAAGAAGGTAAGAAGACGACTGGAAGATGTGTGGGTTTGGCCCTTGTTGTGGAAGGGTGATGGATGCTGTCAGCAGAGGGCACAGAGGGCTCTGCCACTCACTCATCAGTCACTGTTCCATCCATCAGCACTGCTTGGTCTCACCTCAAACTTAAGCCTTTGCCTTAAATTGCTTCCTCTGTCAAATTAAAGAGAAAGAAATAGCTTTGCTAGGCTCCAGTGGAAAGGAATTTGGAGATTACTGATCCATAAACAATACTGTATATTCCTGTGTCTTATTCCCAGGGGGCCCAGGTGCTAGACATGGAGCTTTTCTGCCCAGGTGTGGGAGGTTTGGTGGACTTTACACTGATTGTTGGACCTCTTTGAAGCTGTTCTCTGTGCCAGAGAAAAGTGGCACAACTGTTGTTTAAGTATTTATGGGTTTTAAATGAGGGACCACAGAAATGAAAAGCAAAAGACTAAGCCATGAGATGGAGACCTCTGGAGGTCTCTCGACTAAAAACCTTTCCATTATGAAAGAACATCAAAAAGAAACTGAAATTTTTTGGCAATTCCTCCCATTCCTCCCGTGCCACAGGCAAACCTTGTGAACAGCACAGTCTAGGGGCTGTTCTCAGATGCAGCAGAATTAGTGTAGAATTTTGGTCTCTATTCATCATCTTAGGAAGATCACTGCAGCCAACATTAGCATTTGGCTATTACACGGTGGACTGGCTGAGGTCCAGGGTGAGTTAGAATTAGAATACTTATTTTTTTCCCTTTTTAATAGATCTTTTTGCAGTAGATGATGATGCATGCAAAAAAAATGCATGAAGGAAACTGCATCAAGGGATACCAGTTCTTTGTAGTTTCCCCAAAATATCTGCTTGAGCTTCTAATTCCAACTCAGTTTGGGTCTAAATTTTCAGTTTTAATGCGCATAAATGTAAGCACATCCACAAGGGCCATTATGTTTGGAGTGGGTACTATACAAGATCACTAAGAAGTTATTGTTTCCCTCTCTAAAGTATAAATAGATTTGAATTTGCTTGAAACTTGGCATGGGATGGTTTTATAACTACCATAAATCTGACCTTGTGTCAGACTTCCCACAACTCTTTGGGCAAAACAGGAATTTTCGATGGCTGTAAGTAGTTTGCTGCAGGATTATGTAGTATATGAAATGTATTTGGGAGCAAATTTCTTGACTGAACTTGCAGAATAGAAACTAATACCTAATTTAGCTGAGATAGAGAGCAGCTTCTTTTATTCTGCACTGTGTTTGTGAGGTCTCTGGCCTGGCAGCAAAAAAGCAGAGTTTGGTTTATCACAACTTAAAATATCAGTTGAATTTCTAATTGTTTTAAAAAATTATAATATTTATATTGTTTTATAAATTTATAGTAATTGTTGAGGTAGGGAGTGATCCATCCCAGAGCTGGCAGTCACCTTTGCTGGTGTCAGGGATGCCTTTTGTTGTTGGAAGTGATGCTGTCTGGATGCGACAAAGCACTTGAGAAGCTTGACTTAGCGCGCCAGGAAAAAACAAAACACAATGTAGACTTTCAGTTCAGGCAGTTCAAAAACCCCCAAGGTGTTCTGCACGCCCAAGTGAATTGTTGCAGGAGAAAGCCTGATTTATTTGGTTAAAAAACTCCTAAATATTGTGATTTTTACTAGTGAGAAGAGGTTGCACAGACTGAGGTAAGAGCAGCAAACACTCAGATCACCACAGCTATTCTGGCAGTGATTCCCTCCTTTCTTCCTGTCTTCATAAAAAGAGGGTTTCCTTTCATCTTTTGCACAAGCAGGTTCTTCTCTGTGTTGCTTTCTTACTGACTGCCCCATGCTGTGTTTCCATCTCCTCATTCTTTCTCCTCCCCCAGAGAATTTTATGTCTCTTCAGCAGAGCCAGGTCAAGTGATACTTCTCCCTCTAACTGCCTGGTTTTCCATCTTCTTATGCTCCCAGGCAAAGTTCCAGTCTGGGCCTTTAGTGAAGAATCCACTTTATTTATATCTTTATATCCTATATATTTATATTTATTCACCAAAAGAAGGTTCCTGACTAGTGCTCTAATTTGGAGTCATGGTTGAAACTCACTCAAAGTCTCTCATTTCTCTCCAGTCTCAAAAAACATTTATTGTTTCCGAGACTCGATTTAAGCAAGGGCCAGGTGAGGGGGCAGCAAAGAAACACCTGGAAGAAGAGAAACACATATAAGAAAGAGAGAAAGCAGTTTTTAAAGTAGTGGAATTGGGAAAAAAAAGAACAGGAGAGGAGAAGAGAAGAGGAGGCTGAGAGGTGACCTCAGCACTGTCTGGAAGTGCCTGAAGGGAAGTTGTGGCCAGGTGGGGGTTGGTCTCTTCTCCCAGGCACTCAGCAATAGGACAAGGGGGCACGGGGGGCTCAAGCTCTGCCAGGGCAAATTGAAGTTGGAGAGCAGAAAAAACTTCTTTGCAGAGAGAGTGCTCAGGCATTGGAATGGGCTGCCCAGAGAGGGGGTGGATTCCCCATCCCTGGAGGTTTTTCAAGTGAGCTTGGCCGTGGCACTGAGTGCCATGATGTGGTAAAGGGACTGGAGTTGGCCCAAGGGTTGGACTTGATGATCTCGGGGGTCTTTTCCAACCCAATCCATTCTATGATTGTATTTTAATTGTTCTCTCTCACTGTCCTATTAGCTTGGAAGGGAGTAAACATTGGGGTTCCTGAGCAAAAGAGAAAGAAAAAAAATATTTACTTCATTCTGTTTGCATTCAGATCTAAAATTTGAGCACTGGAGACCATTAGGTGGGTTTTGGTGCCACAGGGACCAGTTCTGGGGTGTGCTGTGCCCTGTGTATTCTGCATGTGCCCACACTTGAGGTGGCAGGGAGGGGTTTAAGTCCTGGCACTAAACCCAGCTTGTGTTTTCTGATGCAGAGAAAATGTTTAGTCCTTCTTCTAGATGCCTTGTAAGCTCAGGGGGCTTGTAATCCTCAGAAATGGGAAAGAAAAATGAATGTGCAGAGATTAGAAAACACAGTAATGATCTGAGCCTGGTCAGCCACGTGTGTCAGCCAAGGTACTGGTTCTGATCAGCTTTATTGACAGTCTGACACATCTGCAAATCCAAGCAGAACTTAAAAAGTGCCCATGAGGGTTTAAATTCACACCAAGGAGACTGTTTCCTTGAGAATTTTTAAATGAGTGATCCAGGTAAGTGCTGGAGAAATCCTCAGACACAGAATGTATAAGGGAGAGCTCTGATGAATTTTTGTCTTCCAAGTAATCATTTTAAGAGATTCAGCTACTGTCAATTTTTTTCTCCTGGTTACATGTTCAAGAAATCATTGGCATCTCTCAAAACATCAGCACAGTAACATTCACCCTCTGGTTTTGATCCCTTCTAAAGATTTTCCAGCTATCCATAACTTTAATTTCATTTAGTTTACATTCTTTTACTCCTATTACAGGCATTTATTTTGTTTATTACAATCTGGGCTGGTGGCAAGGCCAATTAACAGCTGCTGAACTCTTCTGGCTAAAAGCTCCCTTTTCAGTTGTACACAACCTTGCCAAAATCCAATTGCTCAGGCTGAAATTTGTCATTTTGATTGCTTGCCTCAAGCAGGATTAGTTCGAAAGGGTTCAGCAAAGTCATTCCAGCAGTTTCCAAAAATGAAGCTCGCACAAAATGTTAGCACATCTAGCAATTAAAAACAATTTCTGGTGGCCTTTTTTTCCCTGACTGCTTTGAGCCTTTGTCATTTTGAACAGAAATGTTTTATTTGCCATCTGGGATGTGACTTTTCCATCTGCAAAGCTGGCCAAATTATAAATGTTTAGAAAGACAAGTCTTACATTTGTGTGAGTTCAGTGAAGCACTTCATTATTTTTTTTCCTGAAAACTCTACATCACTGAGCCAAATAGTAAACACTTCAGCAATTAAACCAACACTGTCTTTGCAAGGCTTAAGGAAATCATAGTTTTTCTTTATTGCTGCTTCTGTAAGTGACACTTTGGCCAGGAATTGAAGGTGAGGGAATGGTGATTCTCCTTCTGTGTTCCCAAGAGAACAAAATTGCTTAGGAGGAGATGTACCTCCTTCCTTGGAAGCAGATGGGTGGAGGAGCTGGAGCAGAGAGGTCAAAGGATGGAATGACAGAGGGGCTCAGAAGCGTCTCATCATGAAGCTGGAACCACAGAGTCTGAGGCAGGGTTTGATAGTTTTGGATGAAAACTGGGCCTGGCAGGGAAACCAGGAATCAGCTACTGTGGGAAGGAGCTGGGCTGGAATTTTGATGTTTGGGAATGCCCTGGTGCAGTTTTGGGGATCAAGACTAGGAAAGAAACAGCATTGCTGAGGTCTACTGGGGCAGTCTAGGCTGCAGAAGAGATGGGGCTGGCCTTGAGCTGGTGGAACAGAAAAAGCCACCACATCTGAAGGCATCAGTGAGCAATGAAGCCCTTGAGGTGCCCAAACCTTCCTTTGCCTCATTGTTCCTTTTCTGTATGAAACCCACCAACAAAACATGCAACTCAATTGCTTTTGCTGCTGACTCAAGCAGAGGACAACAGCCTTCTACCCCCATCAGTTACTTCATTAAACAAGAGGTGGTGGGTCTAACAGTTCCAGCAGTCGTGCAGAGGAACCATGTGGGTGTCCATATGTTGTAACAGAATACATTTTTTTTTGCTTTAAATCCAGGAAACAGCGTGCTCCTGACACTGTGAAAGTTGCAATGTCAAGAATTAAAGTTGTCCACGCAGTGAATTCAGTTGGTTTTCCATAGTGGTGCTGCTTTAGTTTGTCATTTATCACCTTTTTCATGTTCAGCTTTAATATTCTTTTAAGATAGCTTTATGTGTGCAATGAACATGCAACTAAAGCAGGAGGGAAACCTTTCTCCCCTGGCCTCAGTTAGATTTTCATGTCAGTTAGACTGTCTGGCTCTGAGTTTAATAAGTTTCTAATTGCAATTGCAGCACTTAGCTAGATCAATGCCCTCCCTTCCTGATAAAATTGATTTTAAATAGCTGTTGTTAAAAGGCACCAGGTGAAAACGTAGGGAGGTGAAAACCAAGATAAGATTAATAGGAACCCTTCGTTTCTTCCAGACAACTCTCATTAATAAACTTTGCTTTTTATTTTGCTTTAACATGGGTTTGCATTTCTTAAAGAAAAACATATATTTATAAAAGCAAACCATTCTAGCACTGTCTGAGTTTCCTTTCTGAGATGATGGGGATGGGAGGGAGAAAAAGGAGGAAAGTCCTTTCTGGAGAGGGAAC
Source organism: Sakesphorus luctuosus (assembly GCA_013396695.1). Lineage (NCBI taxonomy): Eukaryota > Metazoa > Chordata > Aves > Passeriformes > Thamnophilidae > Sakesphorus > Sakesphorus luctuosus. The sequence goes on along the minus strand of VWZD01006816.1, from coordinate 34,535 downwards.
ATATAGAATCACAGAATATTCTGAGTTGGAAGGACCCACAAGGATCATCGAGTCCAACTCAAGTCAATGGCCCACACAGGGGATTGAACCCATGACCTTGGGATTATTACAACCAAGTTTTAACCAACTGAGCTATCACAGGGTCAATGCCCCCAAAGGGTTTTGTTACAGCTCTGAGGACTGACAAGCAGCTTGGGTGGTGGACCAGTGTGGTCCCATGGCCAACACTTTGCTGCCAGCTCAGAAATGTGCTGCACTTCCAGCATGTCCAACCTTCCTTTGTGTCCTCCTGTTCTGTGTGGGTTTGTTAAGTGCACCATCTGTCAGGATAATGAGACCATTTTCACTTCCCTGCTCCATAACCTCCTGATGTAGATAAAGAGCTCGGAATATGGACCCGCTTTCTCCTTTCACGGGGACTTTATTGGAAAAACACGCTTGCTTTTAGCCACACTAAAAAAAAAAAAAAAGAAGCTGTGTGGGTGTGATAAATCAATAGACAGGCTATAAAAAGGTGGGTACTCCTTCTCCTCGCTGCACACCTGAGAATAAACACGCTGCAACTGAAGCTTAATGAACTGCACTTTAGTCAGATGCTTGTCAGATGCTTGTCAGTGGAACTGCACTCCTGGGGGAGCACAGCCCCTCCACCTTCCACCTGAAATAGCAGCGGGTTCAAAGGATGTCACTGAGTCAGTGCCTGGGACCTGGAAGGTTTGGAATTTTGGGTTTTATGAGATGGGGAAAAGAAAAAAAAATACAGAAGCAGGATTTGAAGTACTGCCTAGTGCCTTTGGTGTCTGACCTTGCTCATTAATCTCTGCTCCTTTGAAAAGGCTTGGAAAATTACATTACCCTCTACCATCAGTCCACACTCAATAAATACAGACACTAAAGTCAGGGACGAGAAATCCCACTGAGCTTGGTATTGACTGGTTAGAATTCCAGGCTTCCAATACAGAAACTGCCTGTTAGTAATGAACAATCTACCAGGAAGGACACCCTGACCTTCTGGATTCACTCCCACCTCTTTTATAGGATCTATTCATTGCCATTTTTTACTCCCCTATGCTAAACAGTGAACTGTCCTGTGTGCCAATAAAGTCTTTTCTATTAGTCTGTGAGATGAAATTAGAGGAAGAGCAGAGCTATGCTCGTGTTCTGTCTCAGAGCCAATAGTCATGTTAACCTCAGCATCAGCTCCTTCAGCAGGAGCGGGGAAAGAAGAAAAGATGACAAGGATGTGGGATGGAATTGTATTTCTTCCATCGTGGAATGATGGAGCAGTAACTCATTTGCTTTGACAATTTAAGAACATGTGAATATACTTGTCCTGTAAAATCAGACTTCTCTGTTGAGGGCACATCAGCTCAGATTTCAGTGCAGAAGCACCCAGAGGTGCTGCACAGGACCAAGGAAGGAAGGGCAGGGGACACATGTTGGAGAACTGTGCAAGGAGGTCTCACTATGATTTTCTGTGCAGCCTCAGGTCAGTGAGGTCCTTCCTTGGCTTGGTTGTCAAAGAGGAGCATGCCAGGAATATCTTTTAGAACATTCCTGTTTTCTATAGATGCTCATAGAATCATAGAATCAGTTGGCTTGGAAGAGACCTCTGAGATCATCAAGTCCACCCCTTAATCCAACTCCACTTTGATTACCAGATCATGGCACTCAGTGCCACATCCAGTCTCAACTTAAAAACCTCCAGGGATGGTGAATCCACCAGCTCTCTGGGCAGCCCATTCCACTGCCTGAGCACTCTCTCTGCAAAGAAGTTTTTTCTGCTCTCCAACTTCAATTTGCCCTGGCAGAGCTTGAGCCCCCTGTGCCCCCTTGTCCTGCTGTTGGTTGCCTGAGAGATGAGACCAATCCCCACCAGGCTACAACCTCCTCTCAGGTAGTTGTAGAGAGAGGTAACATCTCCCCTGAGCCTCCTCTTCTCCAGGCTAAACAACCCCAGCTCCCTCAGCCTCTCCCCATAGGACTTGTGCTCAAGTCCTTTCACCAGCCTCATCCAGCACATCTGACTCACCCTTTCTTCTTTCTCAGTCCTGAATTCCTGTACTAGCAGCCTGTGACACATTCTGGGTGCAACAAGGTCCCCTTGAGCACCTCCAATCTTCAGGACGGCACAGCCATCCCCTGGCTCATTGCTGGCTAAACAGCAGAGCAGAGGTTTGGTGTTTGCAGGAGCTTGTGAATTATAGTTCTCACAGAAGCTGTCATTTGGCTGCTTGTTGGTGTGAAGCATTTGATACTGTGGTGTTAACTCTAATCCCTTATTAGAGATATAGAAGGAGTTTTATTGATGCACATTTAAAGGCATTCAGGCACACACACGAAAACTCCCTATCTTTGCAATGAGTTGAAAGAACAGCAAGAGGTGCTGCTCTGGGGGTTTTTTTTGCCTGTTCAGCTGTATATCTGTAAAAAGAGGAATCTGTGCAGACTGTTCCATCAGCTCCTGAGGGAACATGAGAGGATCCAGATCAGCTGCATGGCTGGCAGCTTCCCTGGCCATCTCAGCAGAGGGAATAAATGTTCATTTTGAGTCTATCATGAAGGTGAGCCATTCTCTCCTTCTCCATCCCGTGGGATGGGAGCACACGGATGGAGTAGTGTGAGGACGTATTCCTGCCTTTATTTGATTTTGTTTTCTTCCTTCCTGAAGCAAATAAGATTTCTCAGCTGCTACAGTTTCAGTGCAGTACCTTTCATAAGGGCTAAATAATTTATTTGATGGAGAAAAATTTTTACATGAAATAGCAGAGAAGTGTGTTCATCGGAAATTCTGCAATGTGCAGTTCAGGCACCACTCAGGCTCATGAAACGTTATTTCTTGGGTTAAGGATCAATATCTACATCTGAACTAGTCACCCTGAGCTGCCTTTGGAACTAATAGCAAACTAGCCAATATAGGAAGGGAATTTAAGGGTGAGATTTAGGGTGCTATCCTAAAATGTTTGCCTAAAGTAGGTCAGATGAATTGCACCCTTGGAGTGCCTGCTTTTCTCCCTTGGTTTCTTTCTAAACACCTGCAGGTTTGGCTTTCTTTAGGGTTGGGCTTGATCTTAAAGATGTTTGATCCTATCATTCTAAGATTAAACAATTTTTTTCTTAGGAATTGGTTAGAGATTTTTATCTAAAATCTAGTTTTAGAAATGCTTGGCCTAATAAGCTTCTGCACAATGTGTAACATGGTTTTCCAAGTGGCTGTTGTGCAAGGCAGCCTGGAATATACTGACAACACCCTCCAGCATATAATTCCTTCTCATCCTCTTTCGGAGCTCTATTGCCACAGGATCTTAATTTATCTCCCCTGAGCTGCTGTTGCAGTGCTATCCTGCTTTCTCCTGAGCAGCCCCTCCTCTCTTCCTAAGAAAGTGAAGCCAACCAGCCTGCAGGGGAAATAAACATAGAATGTGGCTTTTTGCATTCAGTGGAGACTCTGTAAACTCAAATTAATGATTCTGTTTGGGTAACAGCCCAAGCGAAAGGAAACAGGGAACATTTCCCAGCTCCCTCCTGCCATGGGATTACTTTGCTTTAAGGTGGGAAACTACAGCTGAGTGATCGCTTACAGGAGTCAAGAGATGTTAAAATTCTGTCCCTTTGGGGAGAAAATTTCACTTTGCAGGACATTCAGTAAGACTTCTGGTCAGACCCCATGGATCCAGCTCTCCATGTGGTTGGACTCTTGGATGCTGCAGCAGATGTTCCAAAGCCAATTGATGCAGGAGCACGTGAGACCCACTGGCAGGCCAAGCCTCATGGAAAATCAGTGTCTGTTGGACTATCCTGGTCTTTGCTCAGACTGGGCCTGAACTATCTTGGATGTGCTCCAGAAGCCGGGGTTTATATCCATCCCATGTCTGGGGCTCTATTGATGGGGTGTGTTTGGTTTTATGGAGGGGGTGACAAACCTTCCTTTGCCAACTGCACACCTAAAATAATCTCTTAGGGCAGCTTGTTCAGCTCAGCCTGTGTTGTACCCTGTGGCAATTCTGTTTTGTCCCTAAAGGATTCCAATACTTTCTTGGGCATTTTTAACCTTCAAGCTCCACTTCTGTCTTTGATAACTGCATCCCCAAGCATCCCCAAGCTGGAAGGTAATGCAGGATGTTAAAAACACGTGATACACACCTGTATTAAAGCAGTGGCTTTTTCATGGCAAGACTCTGCCAAATTAATTATCCCATCACCAGCCTGAAGCAGTGCCCACATTGGTGCACATAAAAATTGTGCTGTTTGGCCATTATTTAAGTTGTTTGCATTTAATCTGTGCAGAAAAATGAATGCTTCTTACTGATATTCTTATTTACAAGGCATAGAAGATACTGAAATAGAATCATAGAATCACAGAATCACAGAATCACAACATGGTTTTGGTTGGAAGAAACCTTAAAGATCATCTTGTTTCAACCCCCTGCCATGGGCAGGGACACCTCCCACCAGCCCAGGTTGCTCCAAGCCCTTTCCAACCTGACCTTGGACACTCCCAGGGATGGGGCAGCCACAGCTGCTCTGCCCAACCTGTGCCAGGGCCTGCCCACCCTCACAGGCAGGGATTTTTCTGTAATAACTCCTTTGCTTAAGAATGTGATGTTGAATGGCAAAGCTTATGCTGTCCACCTCCAAATGCGTGAGTAAATAATTTGTAATTAAAAGCTGGTGATGGATTTTACAAGAGGAGAGTGTTTTCTCACTGTGACTTTCCAAGCACTCACGGAACAGTTTTTATTAAAGTTACTGTGAAAACTTAAAATAGCCTCTCATTACTTGCTAATAGAAATCTGTTGGTGTACAGTGACTCCTAGAAACTGCCCTTGTTTTCCACTTTGAAGATGAGCAGAGCAAAATCTTGCTCTTCATTATCTTTATTTTGTGTGTGCAGAGAAACGTCCCCTCACTTCATGCCATGGTGCTTTTCACAGAACCATAGAATAGCCTGGGTTGAAAGGGACTTTAAAAATCATCCAGTGCCACCCCCTGCCATGGGCAGGGACACCTTCCACTGGCCCAGGTTGTTCCAAGCTCCATCCAGCCTGGCTTTGAACACTTCCAGGGATGGGGCAGCCACAACTCCAGGCAACCTGTGCCAGGGCCTGCCCACCCTCACAGGGAAGAAATTTTTCCTGATATTTAATATAACCCCACTCTCTGTCAGCCTGAAACCATTCCCCCTGGTGCTGTCACTGTATGCTCTTCTTTAACACCCTCTGATTGACTCCTCTCGTGTTTGTGAGTGGCAGGTTTTCCTCTGTAACTTGTGCCTTCTTCCCCAGCTCGTGTCACTTTGGCGTGCGTGGATTTGAGCCCCCTTTTGTGTGGCATATTTTGATTGCTGCCATTTCTCAGAGCAGATTCCCTCCTTGCTCTTACAAACTGCAGGGGGGTGGTGGGGGGAGGAAGCATTCCTGGAAAGTAAAGCTGTTATGCAAGACAAGATGCTGGAAGAGGAGCACCTCTCTTTCCTGTTTCCCTTGCAAAGGGCTCTCAGATGCTGTCCTTCATCCCACAATTAACAGCGAGTGCCAACTCACTTGGAGCTGCTTCCCTCACAGTCTAGAGCTACAAAGTGTTTGGAAGTGCTGGAGGCAACATCTCTGTTAGGAAAAAAAAAAACAACCAACCAAAGGAAAAGGACTTAGAGCCTTTTCTGTGGCTTTGATGCAAAGTGGTGCAGCATCAAAAGGGCTAAACTCTTTCCCACAAAACCCCAGGGTATTCTCATCCACTCTACCTGCCAGGTGGGCTCCTGGCCATGCTGTGTGGCCACAGCAGCCTGGCAGAGAGGATCTGGAACATTCCAAGCCATGCCAGTGACTTTGCCATGTTTAGGAAAGCTGTGGATGATGCCTGAGCCATGCTGTGGCCTTGCATGATGTGCTGCTGCAGAGGAAGTCCTCCTGATTTGATTTTCAGTGTTCCTGCTAAAGACACTTTTGCAGAGGTCACAGCACGGAGGGCTGGTGGAGGAGGAAGAATTTATTGCTCTGCATTTGTAAGCACATTAGGGCTCCCAGCTCCGGCTCAGAGAGCCTGAACGTTTCCATAATAGGGAAATCAGTGATCATATATTAATCAAGCTGTTGATGAGCCAGTCAAGAGGGTGGTGGCTTCATGCACTGCTGAGAGGCAGGTCGGCCACACCGCAGCTCTTTAAAGGCACAGCCTTCACTGGGGAAGGGAGAGCTGGAAACTGCAGAGGGAATTCCCATTTAAAGCTTGGCAGCACACGCAGCTGCAGGATGGGCTCCCACAACTTTGGAGGGAATTTGTGAGGAGGATCTTGGCATTCTATGCTGGAGGACAAGGGGCAGGCCTGGAATTGTGTTATCCCTGTTGGTGGGGCATCGTTCTGCAGAGACAGAGGGACCTGACTTGGGCTTCAGCACCACTCCCTTTTGGCTCCCAGAGGCTGAATTTGCCAGTCAGTTTAGCACTAAGAGATCACAGAATCATAGAATGGATTGGGTTGGAAAAGACCTCCGAGATCATCAAGTCCAACCCTTGGGCCAGCTCCAGTCCCGTCACCACATCATGGCACTCAGTGCCACGGCCAAGCTCAGCTGAAAAACCTCCAGGGATGGGGAATCCACCCCCTCTCTGGGCAGCCCATTCCAATGCCTCAGCACTCTCTCTGCAAAGAAGTTTTTTCTGCTCTCCAACTTCAATTTCCCCTGGCAGAGCTTGAGCCCCCCGTGCCCCCTTGTCCTATTGCTGAGTGCCTGGGAGAAGAGACCAACCCCCACCTGGCCACAACTTCCCTTCAGGTAGTTATAGATTATACAGCTGAGATGACCATTTTATTATTTCTATTTATTATTTATTCCTAATTGAACTTCCACAAAGTTTGATCTTCGTGTGAATTATGGCCTCCAGTTTCATGCCCAGAACACCTCGTAGATCCCCATGAACATTTACATACCTGTCTATGCATCAGTTATGCATTTGTAAGCCTTTTGAAAAGGCTGTCAGTGATACATTAATTATTTTGAAGGTGAGGAATGATTGCTTAAATAGTATTAGCATTTAAAGAAAAACAATGTTTGTCTCTGCATTAATTGTTGAGCAAAATCAATTCATCTGTAGTTGGCTACAAATTAGTTGAAAATGCAATTTTTGTAAACTGAATTTTATTGCTATTCTTTTCTGTTTCATTTCCCAACGTACATAATTTTGTGCTCTTTCATTTGTCTCATGTCAGAAATAATATTGCTGGTCTCCAACATTATTACAACCAGGAAAAAAAAAAGATTAATCAGACGCTTCAAAAGCCTCATGCTGAAATAACATTTTTAAAGTCATAAAAGAACCACCAGTATTTTTTACAGCAAAACCAATTTTTCAAATTCCGGATACCAACACTATATTATGAAAGTAAAGGTCAATTCGAAAAATAAAGAATTCTGGTAGCCTAATTAGGTTGTCTTCTTTATACCAAATTGTAATATAGAGTTGAATCAAAAGACATTAATTATTTCTGGCTTGCTTTGAGTGATATTATGGGGCCAGTTGGTGTAGTTCAGATAAAAATAGCTAGTACATTTAATCTGATAATTAATGATAACCTTTATTTCCCTTCACATGGAGCATTTGAAGTCACAAGAGGCTGCTGAGCTCTAGGGGTTGGTCTTCAGCTTCAGAGATGGTTCCCATGTGAACCACATCCCCACCACCCACCACCTTCAGATAACTGACCATGGAAAACAAAAACCCATCTAGAAACCCAAAACTCCCCACCATCGAGTGCCAACCTTCTGACACTCAAACAGGACAGGCAGCCTTTGACTTTGGAAGGTGGACCTCGAACGTCTGAGTTCATTGTGGAATGAAAAAACAACTGTACTGATGTGGTCACAGAGTCACAGAATATTCTGAGTTGGAAGGGATCCACAAGGATCATCCCTGTCACAAATTCAGTATCTCACCCTGCAGCACTTTCTATAAGCAGGAAGGAAAGTTATTGTTATTCCTAAACTAACAAGAGAAAAATTCTGCCCTTAATAATGAAGAAGCTGAACATTTGGGGCCAAAAAGGCTGATGGCATCCTAATCTGGAGGAAAAATAGCTTGACCAGCAGGACCAGGGCAGTGATTGTCCCTCTGAACTTGACACTGGTGAGGTATCTCAAGTCCTACGTCCAGTTCTGGGCTCCTCATTGCAACACAGACATTGAGGAGCTGGAGCGTGTGCAGGGCAGGGAGCAGAGCTGGGAAAGGGGCTGGAGCAGCAGCTGAGGGAGCTGGGGGGGCTCAGCCTGGAGAAAAGGAGGCTCGGGGGGCACCTTCTGGCTCTCTGCAATCCCTGCCAGGAGTGTTGGGCTCTGCTCCAGGGCACAGGGTCAGTAGGAGAGGGCACAGCCTCAGGCTGTGCCAGGGCAGGGGCAGGTGGCACAACAGCAGGAATTTTTTTCACAGAAGGGGTTGTCATGAATTGGAAGGAGCTGCCCAAGGAGGTTTGGAGTGTCCAGCCCTGGAGGTGTCCAAGGAAGGACTGGCCATGGCACTCAGTGCTCTGGGCTGGGGCACAAGGTGGGCATCGGGCACAGGGTGGACTTGATGATCTTTTCCAACCTCAATGATTCCATGATTCTCTAACAGTCAGGTAGTGATACCCCCTTGTGCAGATATGGACAGGAGGAGGAAGAACACAAAATTTCTGTCTCGCAGAGTCCCACAGTCACTACTCAGAGGACTGCAGGGATCCTCCCTCTTGGGTCTGAGGAGGTGATGAGACCACAAGACTTCACACTGAGGTCATTCCATAAAGGCCTGGTACTGTATTAGCATTGCACAAGCATGTTGGGAAAGCAAGGAATTGCAAAGCTCCCAGGGATTCATGTCTTTTGCAGATGGTCACCCAACTGGAGATTAGCCTGTGATATTACAAGAACCAATAGCTTTAAATGACTCTATCCATCTAGGAAGATTAGAATGAAGTTTATTGTGGAGCTCTGTCCTTCAGTAAGCAGAGGTACCATTCTGGCGAGCTTTCACGAGTCCACTGCTAGAAGTCTTCTGATACAAACAATTCTCCTTGGATCATCCCATCCTGGAGGGGTGCAGAGGCAAAGCCCTCACAGCAGCCTGTCTCCCCAGCCCACAATTGCATGACCTGTAAGCCAAGCTAGAGAGGTTGCAAAAGCAGTGCAGTGCTCAAGGCTCTGGGAGATGTTTGCTCCTGGTACCACAAAACGCAACAAACTGTAGTTGCTGAGCAAAAAAAAAGTCTAGGAAATAAATAAAGGGAGGCAAGGTCATAATAAGGCTCTTTTCTCCATGCCAGTGCTACTGTTCCTTCTTCTCTTGGGCTTGAGCAACATGCACTCCCCCCACACTGCCATGTGTTCAGATGCCTTGTGCAGTGAGAGCTGGGGAGCAGCAGTGTGACCAAAGCAAAGGCTCAGAGCCATCCTGATGGGTGATGTGGCCTGGCCTTGACTGGGGAGTTTTATTGAGAGCTTGCCTGTCTCCTTTCTTCAGCCATAGGGTTATGGTGTTATTTTACCTCATTGGGCACAGATGGAAAGGGTGTCATTGACCCTGGGCTGATCCCACAGTGTGGGCAGCAGCACAAGGGGGGATTCTGCCCCTCTGCCCCCTCAGGTGAGCCCCACCTGCAGAGCTGCTCCAGCCCTAGGGGCAGCACAGGGAGGACATGGAGCTGCTGGAGCGAGGCCAGAGGAGGCCCCAGGATGGAGCAGCTCTGCTGGGAGGAAAGGCTGGCACAGCTGGCATTGGCCAGCCTGGAGAAGAGAAGCTTTGGGGTGACCTCACTGTGGTCTTCCAGTATCTGAAGGAGCTACAAGAAAGATGGAGAGAGGCTATTTCCAAGGGTCTGGAGTGACAGAACAAGGGGGAATGGCTTCAAACTGACAGAGAGTAGGGTTAGATGGGATGTTGGGAAAAAATTCTTTATTGTGAGGGTGGGCAGGCCCTGGCACAGGTTGGGCAGAGAAGCTGTGGCTGCTCCATCCCTGGAAGTGTCCAAGGCCAAGTTGGACAAGGCTTGGAGCAACCTGGGCTGCTGGAAGGTGTCCCTGCCCATGGCAAGGGGTTGGAATGAGATGATCTTTAAGGTCATTTCTAACCCAAACCATTCTATGATTCCATAACTCCCCTAGAAGATGAGCCCCTGTCTTTTACTTCCTCATCCTCAGTTAAATACAGAGGAGAAAGAATGGCCACATGAACTCTTGGCTTGCAAGGAGTTAAGAGTGGCCTCCACACGTCTAAGCACCCATATGTTTTCTCTGGCTGGCTGGTTGCTTTGTGGAGTCTAGTCAGATGAAATGACTCTTCCCATCACATAAAGATAACGCTGCGTATGAGTGTCAACATCTGTGAGATTTCTGCCCATTTTGGTCCTCTTTAATTAGGGACTGATCTGCCTCATTGCACAGGCTGGTGTAATAGCTTGGGATCAGAGTAGCAGAAAGATTGTCACAGCTTGAAAAATCTTTGGAGCAGTGGGAGGTAATGATCCTGCCTGAGGCAAAATGCTGCTCCTGGCATGTTATGGGGCGCTGTGATTCTGTCCCACACTTCATTTAGTCTTTTTCCAAACGCTGCAGTTTAGCCCCTGAAAAATGCAGTAATTTTATGAGCGTATTCCATCTTCACTATGATCCCATAATTCCTGTTAGATGTGGGCAGGGGTAGAGGGCAGCACTTAACACATGAAATGCCAGTTAGAGGCTCCAGCCCATGCAGTTTTTCATGCTGAGTGGTTTTCCAGAACATGACAAGCAATCTCTGCTTCATCTGGATTCGGAGGATAAAATCAGTCCCCTTTTCTGTCAAGTCCACCACACCACCTTTTGCCCTTCCATGAACAGTTTTGGGAAAGACTAGTCTGTGTTCAATGGTCACAAAAAAAGACTTTTTGCTTTAGACTTTTGGCCCATGTGGAATAAGCAATGTTTTCTTTTCCCAGCATTGTCACAATTCATTTTACTTTATAGTTGAAAAGTAAATGAAAGAAATAGCTGAAGGCACATTTGTGAGTAATTACACTTGCATCACATTTCTTCTTGAGAGTTTGATGGGTGGATTTGTGTGCAAGATATTATTGTTTTCCTTCAGCTTCATTATCCATCCAGTGTTTGCAATGGATTATGAGGCACAGTCGCAGATTACGAAGACGGAATTCTAATGTTTCATCTGGAAACGGAACACATACATCTTTTTCAGTTGCAACCATGAGAAAGGATGATAGACTTGGAAAACAGCTAATTAGTTGCTGTTTCAGGCTCTCCTGCTGGGATGAGTGTTCATGCAGTGAAGTAAAACCTGCACCCTTCAGGTTGTCTCAGGCTTTAGTCCTGCAGCTCCACCCTGGGGGGCTCCTTGTTATGGTCCATGTTGTGCTCCAAGGAGATTGTTCCACCACTGCTCAGTTTTGCCTGAATTGACACGTGGCCAGGGTCAATCCATATGAAACACAAGATTTTGGAAAACTCATTGGATACCAGACTGTTGGTATGTCCAAGCCATGGCTGTTCTGTTCACCTCCCCTGCTGGCAGCCATCAGAACCCAGGGGGGACACAGACTGACCCCCCTGGTTTGTCATGGTGTGGTCAGAAGAGTGAGAGTCTAGAAGATGGAATTTGGACTAACTATGAAGAAATCCTTCAGAGAAAGCCTTGAAATAGCTGAGTGTAGTGGAAAAGGTTGGGGGGTTATTTGTTATGGTGTCAGTGAAACCAGATCCCCTCAGCAAGCAGACAGTGCAGACCAGTGCTTATCAACCCTCTTTTGTTTCTAAACAAAAGTCTACTGACAACAGTCTTATTCCTCCTGGTTTCCTCCTGTGGGTCAGTGGTAGTCCAGGGATTCAGATACCCATCAGGAATCTTCACATAGTCTACAAAGTGTAGACAGCAACAAAAGTGTGTGTGGGTGGGGAGGGAATCCAGATCTACCTTTATTGCTACATAAAGATAGCTTAGCAAAAGGTTAGTTGTTATCAGATAGAATTTCTGGCCCCATCAGCAGGAATGAAACAAGCATATCCAGGAGTAAAACCTGTGCCAGTGCTTACCCTGTGCTCTGGTCTGCTGAGGGTGAGAGTTATCTTGTGTTTTCAGATCTCTTCCAAGCTTGTGAAAGGAATGCCAGGAGTGGGAGACAGTGACCTAAAGAGGGACGTTTCTATGGGCTTGCTTTCAGTTCTCTGCATAAATTCCATGATTTGAAGATACAAACTCAGTAGCATGTTTGAGATTCATGAGCAAGTATTGCCAGGGAAAAGCCAGCGTGGCACAGGTGCATGTGGAGCAGGAAGGGTGCAAAAAGGCTTCTAGTCTCTCATCAGTTCAATGAGGTCATTCCTGGTGCAGGTCCTGGGCACAGGCTGGGTTTTCACTGCAATTCATTGGTTAATTCTCCATTCATGGAATTGTAGAATGGTGTGAGTTGGAAGGGACATTGGAGATCACCTGGCTCAGCTTCCCTGTTGTGAGGGGTTGGAACTGGTGCTCTTAACCATGACTAACCAGTAAAACCCACTGTGGTTAGCAGGGTGTGATGTATTTTAAATCACTGGGCTGCTCTTGGTAAAGCAGCTCAAGGTAACAACTAAGATCTCGTTCCCTCAGACCAAGCCCAAGTCGGCACATTACTGAATTTTCTCTCCAGGCTGACAATCCATCTGTTAAAGTATCTGTTGTGACAGCCCTCAATGGCAAATGTTTTGGGGAGAACTCCAACAAAATCCACTCCCAAAATTTAGGAAATACCCCATCCAGCTGTTTTCTGTTTAACACAGGGTTTAAAATTCTTTAAGCCAATATATCTGTGCAATTACATATCTAAATATTCCTGTATATTCTCTATATATTCAAATGTGGGTGTACCATACATGTATATAAAAAGAGAAAGATGGGAATAGGGAGAAAGAAAACACAGGTATGTCGTCATGCATTATATATAGATGATACACATGTTTTATAATGTACATTAGGCATGTAAGTGTATTCAGTATTATATATTTCTACACCATCTGCTAATGATGTATTTCTTCAATACCCACATAAATGCCTTGGCCCTTTTGAACACTTGCAATTTTTTAATCACAAGGCTAAGTCATGGTTGAAAGCCTTTCATCTTAACATTTCTCTGTAGTGATGGGAGAAAGAGGAAGACAGGAAGAGTTCAGAAGGAATTTTGGTTTGGCTTTCAACAAGATTGACTTAAAAAAAATAAATAAAAGGAAGTCAGATCTTAAAGTATTGTAAATTATTGTATTGCCACTGATTTTAAGGCACAGATGATGGTTCATATCAAGCAAAGATTTAACTGGCCTGGAATTTCTAGAGAAAAATATTCTAAATGCTGGGTTTCCTTCAGTCTGTAAGATCTTAACATGGGATTGCTGAGTCACTGTTGCAAGTTAACATAGTGCTAAGACTTGGCTGTAATAGGAAATGAGATGTAGAAGGCAGAATTCATCACAAGGTAGAAAATCAGTTGTGTCTACTCATCCACTCCTCTGGTTTTCCCTACTGACATTTCCAAAGGACAGGAATTTCTATTCTGAAAGGCTAAAATCAAGGCATAAACTCCACTTTTTATTTTCTACTGTTAAGTTGCTTTTAACCCATGCATACCAAATCAAAATCAGTTCAGATTTCTCCTTGGCTGTGTCAGTTCTGACCTTTGAATCCCTTTCCCTGTGAAAAATAGGCAATAATTGCATTTCTGTAGTTGTGATGTTTGTGTTGCTTAAACAGTTACACAAACCGTGCAGATTCTTGGATTTGATGGCTGTGGAAGTGTGGTGTAATGTTTGTAGGGCTGATTTTCTTCCATAAAAATCTTTGTTTCCATAACTTAATTTTTCATTATATTATATAATCAAAGTTTTGGTGAGCTCTCAAGCTGTTCTTCTCATCCAGACTTTCTCTTTCTTTATACACTTTCATCTTTCTTCTTAAAAGTTCTTCAAAGGAAAAAAAAATACTAAGTGAAGCTTTCTCTCATGATAACACAGCTGCACTTGTTTGGTTGTTGTAGTTAAAATAAAATCAATATGGAATATCGCAAAACCTTCTCTTTAAATATTTGCTCAGCTTGGAGGGGCCATAGAAAATGGACACAAAACCCAAGTTCTGAGTAAGAACAAGAAGTAAAGGCAAGAAACAATACAAGGCTCATGCTAAAATCATGGAATGGTATCCCTGTTTTCTAGTGTGAAGGAGACAGACAATGGGGAATTCATTTCATTTTAATAACACAGTGACAGTGTTTCCCTTCGTTTGTGTTACTGGTACCCGGGGATGAGCATCCTGAAGGTATTAGTGTCAAGAATAAAAACCAGGGTGGTTCAAAATGGGTGAGTTCCCCCAAGTGCTGCAAGCAGAGCTGTCTGCAGACTCCTGGAATGATGGTCTCTGCAGGACTGGGATACAACAGTTACAGAAGTGAGTTTAACAAACAAGTTAATAGAAAAGAGAAACTCGGTGGGATGACGAGGTCAGCAGAGCCAACGTGTGCTCTCACTTCCTTAGTCCAGGCACTTTAGGGTTACCTTGGCAATGAGGGCAGGAATTTTCCCAGGGCTGCACTTTTAACATGGAGGTGGGTGAGGCAAAATTTAGCCAAGTCAGCTGCATTGTCCACGTGGAGGCCGAATGCAGCCAAACGAAAAGCTGAGCACTGGGAATAAAGGAAGGCAAAGAGCCAAGGATGGAGGATGAAAGGCAACAACAGAGCCTGGAGAGAAGGGAGGGAAGCAGCACAGTGGTTGGTGGAGGGATTGGACATAAATGATTCAAAGGGGAAGAGCAGTGTGTGTTGAAAGGGCTGAGGAAGTAAAAAAGTGAAAAGAATGGGAATTAGCCTTAGGAAATGTTATCTCTTCCTCTGATGTGGGGAGGTGGGGTAGGAACACGGTCTTAATCCCTACATTAAAATATTTTAAGCTGCCTTTATTTTTGAGTAAATGTAGAATCAAAGAATTATTTAGGTTGGACAAGGCCTTTAAGTTCTACCTGCAGGATGGCACAGAAGAGTCCCAATGGCCCTTGCTTTTGGCTTCCTGGGCACTTGCTGGTGTGACTCTTGGGGACGATCCTGTGCAGGGCTGAGGGTTGGACTTGATGATGCTTGTGGGTCCCTTCTAGCTCGGCATATCCTGTGGTTCTGATGCTGAGTGAGTGCTGAGCACCATCTGGATGTCACTTCTCAGTGCCCAGCCACCCACAGGCTGTCAAAGACCCCACCATTGGCAGGGGTGGGGGTTTTCTCAGCTCTGTATGACAAAACTTTCCATTTTTTTCCCTGAATATGCTCCCTGTCATCGTGGCTGTGTCTGTGAAGGAGAAAGTGGTGGAGTTTTTCACCTATGATTCTCACTGCTTGAAAAAACTGTTGATGTTTCCTTCTGTTTTCTTTGAGCAGATGGGCAGAAGAAGGTTCAAGAGGAGTTTGACATAGACATGGATGCTCCAGAGACAGAGCGGGCGGCCGTGGCGATACAGTCCCAGTTCAGAAAATTCCAGAAGAAAAAAGCTGGGTCCCAGTCCTAGTAGCTACCTCACAGCAGAAAACCCAAGTAATCCCGAAATGATTTATCAAGAAAACCAGAAATAACACCAAGATGCATGTACAGAAATGATCAATATTTAAAACCCCATTGGCAGATAACAACCCATGAGCTTGTGTGTGACTTCATCCCAGATGTTTCACGCCCATTACCCTCTGTAACTCACCATTTTACTTGATGTTGTAATAAAAAGTTAGGGTGAAGTAATTAAAGTGTCTGCCTTCATCTGTCTTTCCATATTAATCCAGCAACCGCAGCGTTACAAATGAACCCAGCCCAGATGCCTCTTCCCCTCCTCACGTCAAGCTCGGAGACATAAGAGCACCGTATGTTCCAGGGTTTGTGCTGAGGGATGAGAGCCTTGCTTACCTCATTTGCAGAATTCCAGCTGCCAGCCAAATGTGACAATAAAATTACTTTCTCCTAATGAGCTGGAAGTAAAAAGCTGCAGACAGGAGCTGGCGTGAGGGGAGGAGGCGTAGGAAGCAGCGAGCGCTTTACTGTTGTCTTGCAGTGATGTCAATAAAGTGAAGTGGGGAGATTGTCCCTGTCCTTCCCCTTTGCATGATGACATTCAGAGTTACCCAGCTTGGACCACCTTGACTGTTATGGAAAGAAAATTAATAAACCAGACACAAAATACCTTTGGAAGTTTGGGGGTTGATTTTTGTTCGTGAAAATAAAAACTTGCCCTCTAAACTCTTGGTTTGGATGCAGATTTTCAGTCTCAGAATAATCAGTAACTATTTCTGTGCCATCTCTGCCTTTTCGTATTATTTTCAGTGTTTGAGTAAATCATAACAGACTCCCTGTCTCCATTTGCAATGTTGTGTATCAACTGTGAACCCCTTAATTTATCCCTGGGTTAGCCCAGGTTTTGATTGACAAAAAACAGCCATAACAATATGTCTTAAATTTGGAAATATTTCTATTTTCTCGCTGTTGTAAAACATTAACAGACCCATTTCAGATCAAGTAAGGAACTTGTTTGCCTTCAGAGCTGATCAGGAATTGGCTGCCCATATGGAAGGTTCAGAAAAGATTTAATCAAGTACCTTGTACTCAGCAGAAGGAGCTATTTAGGTTAAGTGGGACGTGCCCTACACAGAGATGGTTTAAAAAAAAAATCTGATCCTCTTCTTGGCTTAATCAGCAAATTTAGGGGTTCCAGCAGAAATCTTTGTCCCTAGGGAAATCAGGAGCATTCTCTGAAGGATTGGTGTTTGCAGTGGTTCTTCAAGGAAGCAGAGTGAGCCTCTCACCTCCAGGCTAGCAGAGGCAGGTGTGCTGAGTGCTGCCAGCCTCCCCTGGAGCAGCCTGGAGCTGGGAATCCTTCAGGGGGCAGAGAGTCAGGTGCCTGGAGGGATTCTTTTCATGCTCTCCCATCTCCTACACAAGCATTCTGGTCACCAGGGCAAGGAACAAACACACCATCAGTCTCCTTATGAAAACAGAAAGCTACAACCAAGGGGGAGGAATAGAGGGAAAGGATCTCATGCCGGTGTCATTGGCTTCCCATGGGAATGCTTGAGGGGTGCAGAGGGAAGACCCTCAGCCTTATGCAGGCTGAGACACCTGTGGAGCTGGGCAAGAGTTCAGTGAGGAGCCCAAAGCTGGTGGTGGGTGCCAAGAGCTCTGGCCCTGTGCTGGTTCCGAGGAGCCCTTGGGGATGCTGAGCGGAGGAAGCCTCATGGATCCTCTGGGTGATGTGGGAGGCACATGAAGAGATGACACGTGAGGTGCTTGATAAGCACAGCCTAAGACTGGGTGGGAGTGGAAGAGGCTTTTTAGAACTTAGTTTAGGCTTAAACATCCAAATGGTGCCCAGACCATGCGTGGGGCACCTCTGTCTGTGTCAGGTCCTGGCCCTACATGCCCTACCCACTCATCCCCTGCAAAGTCAGCATTCTCCAAGCTGCAGTTCAGTGCTTTCATTCCAGGAGCCTATTTTTTTATCAGCACCATTTCTCTACATTTAAGAATTTCCCCAATAAACCTCCAATAATGTTGCTGCTGTGCTCCAGGCGTGGTTTGTGGAGGCCCCAGTTTCCCCTCTTGTCTTTCACAGCAACTGCTCACCATATAATAACTGCCTGAGCATAATAATTTAAAAATTGTAATGGGCTTGGATTGTGTTGGTGCCATTTTGTTTAGATGAACATATATTTGTGATAACAGACTGCATTTGTGTTGTGCATTATGCCATTTGAAGCAGCATGAGCTCTGTAATGGCTACTTAATTGAATAAAAGCTATGGGGAAGCACTAGGCTTTTATATTTGATCTGACATTCCTTGGACTTAAATTTCCTACACAACAGGAATAATCATATGGTTGGGACACAAAGAAAATGATTACATTATTGAGGCACAGCAACAGGGGCTGTTAGTAAATGAGTTATGGCTCTTTCAGCAGCAGGGCTGTCCTTCAGTGGGAAGTTCAGGGTGCATCTTACACATCCAGCCTTAATATACAGAGAAAAATAGTGAGGAAACAGTGAACTGGCATGAACTTTGGATTAACTGTGCTTGCCCCTGTCAGACAATTTCCTTTCCAGGAAAAGGTATTTGCAGCACAGATTCAGTTCATGCTCCCAGGAGAGCTTTCTCACTCCTGAGTCTTGCTTTTCATTGATCCTTTGTCCATATCCAAGGTGTAACTTGTTCATTTCCTTTCTTACCACTAACTCTTACTTTTCAAAGTCCTATCTGGGTGCTGAGGTGAGAAAAGGAGTTTGATTAAACCAGGATGGGTGAAGGAGGACACTTAAACATTCCAGGTATGATATGGGTCATTTAACTACCAGACACTCACTGAGCTTTGCAGTTCACTGGTAGTTCCTAACTGAGCAACCGAGTCATGGAAAATAAGATTTAAATTAGGTGGATATCTGTGCTGATAAACCAAAAGTTCCTGTAGGTAACTCAAAAGATAATTCAGAGCAGCTGATTTTGTAGGAAACAGGGTTATGGCTCCCACCACAGACACCCACACCCTCCCCAGACACATCCCTACTGCTTCTGCTCCAAATTACTGCCAGAGTATCCCAAAAGAAAATAACCTGCAGCTGAGTGATCAGAACAGCTGCCTGAGCCTTTCAAATCCTTAGTTCACATCGTTGCCTGGACCATAAAATAACCTGGAGAAGTGAACACAAGGGAGACTGTTAGAAGGAAAAAAACACCATCAAAAAGCACAGAAATGCCCAAATAATGAAAACAGCAAAGGATGTGAAGTCCATTGAGGTAAACAGAAAAGCAAGCCCAAGCTAGCCTGTGGGGGATGTGGGAAAGTGGAGGTCTCACAGAAAGTAGAAATGAGTCTTGGATTAATGCTCAGAGCAGAGGCTTCCACAATAGAGGCCTTTTTCTGCAATACATCAGCCTGAGGAATTCATTGTTGAACTGAAGTGTCAGTCAAAGAGAGTTTGGAGCAACCTGGCAAAGTCAAAGAAGCAGAGAATGAAGCCATGGAATGGTTTGTGTTGGAAACGACCTTGGAGATCATCTCTTTCCACCTTTCTGCCTTGGGCAGGGACATCTTCCCATAACCCAGGTTGCTCAGAGCTCCATCCAGCCTCACCTTGAACACTTCCAGGGATGAGGCAGCCACTGGGCAACCTGTTCCAGGGCCTCATCACCCACCCAGGAAAGAATTTCTTCCTAATATCTCATCCAACCCTACTCTCAGTAACAACAACCAACAGATCACCAGGACTGCAGGAGGTTCAGCCCTGCCTGGTGAAGGATCTCAGATCCACAGCAGCTGCCTCATGCAACCCATTGCTCACAGTGGCCCCATTTTCATGGGGAAATTAATAACCTATTTTAGAAATGTTACTTAGAAGGGGCTCTAGTAGTATTTGGAGGTTTGCAAAGAGCAGCTTGGTTAGGAGGCTGCAGAGGAGCTGTGATGGGCTGTGATACAGCTGTGATGCATCAGGGCCAACCTCACATCAGCTGTGGTTCCCAGACCTGCTGGTGGTCACTGGTGGAGTCAGCAGGTGGGGAATGGTAACCCAGGTGCACCTGGATTTTCAGGAAGTTTTGACAGGACTGCCCTGAATGCCTCTTAGAGAATCTGGGATGTGTGGGAACAAATGGTTAAGTCCTCCTGCAGAAAAATAAGTGGTTAAGGGACAGGTGCCAAAAGGATGGGAGGGCATGTCCAGTTCTCACAAGCACTTGGATGCCACCAGTGGGACTTCAACAGCATCAGTGTTGTGCAACACTCTTAAAAATCACCTAAAAAGAAGGATGGTGAAAAGTGAGGTGAAAATTTGCTTGCTGCATGAAAATTCCCATTCTTTTCTCCTTACAGAAGGCTCCCTGAGGCCCATGAGGAAGGAAGGTCATCTCAGGGCCATGAGGGCACTGAAGCTCTGACTGCCCCTGCCCACAGCTGGGCTCCCCCACCCTGCCCATGGCCCCACGTGAGCCACCTTCCCTGAAGCCCCACAAGCTGGCAGGAGCCTTGCAGCAGCAGAAGCTTCCCAAGGTGTCTCCTGACAGTCAGCAGTTTGCTGTGAGGCTGCAAGAGATGCTCTGACTTGGGCAACATCTCAGTGCCATAGTTTTATCACTCACTTCATTCTTTCTGACCTGAAGTCTTTCTGAGTGTGGTATCACAAGCCCCAGGTCACTTGCCAGGCCTAGACTGGTCTGTTGTTTGCTTGCAATACTGAGGGATATGACAAACAGATTTTCATTATGGTTTAACCTAAGTTAGATATTCTGGATTCTTCCCCCAGAGGGTGGTGGGCACTTCCCAGGCTCCCCAGGGCAGTGGGCACAGCCCCGAGGCTGCCAGAGCTCCAGGAGCCTTTGGACAACAGGACAGGTACAGGGGGGATTGTTGGGGTGTCCTGGGCAGGGCCAGGGGTTGGACTGGATGGTCCTTGTGGGCACCTTCCAGCTCAGGATATTTTATGATTTTATGATTCTTTTTTCTATACACTTATTCAAAGCCTGATGGAAAAAAAAGGCAGTGTACTATTGATATGGTCAAGTTAATATTTAGACATCTACCTCCTGTAAGCATTTAAATGCAAATATCCTCAGCCTGAAATCAGCAGAATTCACTTGTGTTGGTTTATATGGTCAAGGCAATCTTCAGAGTGAAAAGACTCATGACCATACCCTAAAAAGAGGAGCCATGCCACTTCTAATCCATTCAAGTCTAGTCACGAATGGGTTATTTAGCTCAACCCTTAAATTGTAGCAGTGCTTTTTTTTTTCCCCTGTTTTTTTTAATCCCTAAACTCTCCCTGACAGATGGTCTCCTGCCTTTTAGTATCTCTAGTGATGGTGAGGCTAAAACCTTCCTTGGCAGCTTGTTCCATGTCTGAACTTTTCTTAAAGCTATAAAGGTTGGTTTGTACTTAAACCCTAAATCCTCCCTCCTGCCATTTAGATTAATTTGTTCCAGTCCAGCTATACCCAGTTTCCCTAATCTTATCTTGTAGGTCTCCTTTTCAACCCTTTCCATGATTTTTTCTTACTCTCCTTTGAACTCTGCCAATTTATCTGCGTGCCTGAAATGAAATGCAACCATCCAGATGAAATGGAACCAGTGCCAAGCACAGCAGAACAATTATCTGAGCTATTTTATGAGTGAGGATCCCCTTACCACAAATTTCCATGGCTTTTGGCTTTTTTTGTGACAGCATTATATAGTTGGCTGATAATCAGAACATCGTTTCCCATGAATGTGGAGCCTCTCTGAGGTGTCTCTGGTTAGTCAGCATTTCCCCCTTTTTCTCTGCAAGAAACTACACTGGCTGTAATCTTAATTTTATACCCTCCTGCACCTCTGCAATACTGGGAAGAAACAGAAATCCAGGAAAATGTCTTTTTTTTCTGTAGCCCTTTGTCCTTCAAATCGGGCAGGAATTGTAATTGGTTCAATTCTTTTTTTGTGCTTTCCCGTCTTCTATTACTAAATAATTACAGTCAGGTGCAGAGGCTTCAGCGATCTCTAAATCAACCTTTTCTGGAAGCTCAGAAAAGGTTTCAATGACTTCCTATTTTATTCTCAAAAGTTAACTTGCCTTTACTCGTGATGACTAATTATTTGATAAGAAGTCTTCATATTCATAGCTAAAATTAGCTCTTGAAATAAGCCTGAGGAGTCTTGCCCCTTCTCAGTGTGTTGTGATTTAATGGTCTTTCAAAAAGGCCAAACTGATACTATTACTCACATTCAGTGGTAGTTTCTACCATAAATATTCCTGCTGATGTCTTCAGGACTAATGTGACAGAGGGAGGGTGCATTAGAGGGTGATCTCTTGGCCTCATCAAGTGCACAAAGTACAGCAAATTTCTGTGCTTAGTTTGCAGATTTGGGCAAAATTATATCCCCGGATTTCTTGCAGCACTCTGATTTTTTCTTGGGAGCCAAGTCTGCATTTAATATAGTGAATTATTAAAAAAAAATTAACTACAAAGTGATGGCAATGGTTAATAACAACAACAATAATAATAATTACTGCAAGGGGAAAATTGAAAGGTCTGCAGAAGACTGGCATCACGAGAGCGTGGAGTGACAGGACAAGGGGGAATGGCATCAAACTGGAAGAGAGCAGGGTTAGATGGGATTTTAGGAAAAAAATCTTTACTGTGGGGATGGTGAGGCCCTGGCACAGGGTGGGCAGAGCAGCTGTGGCTGCCCCACCCCTGGGAGTGTCCCAGGCCAGGTTGGACAGGGCTTGGAGCAGCCTGGGCTGGTGGGAGGTGTCCCTGCCATGGCAGGGGGTGGAACTGGATGATCTGTAAGGTCCCTCCCAACCCAAACCATTCTATGACTCTGTGATCTCTCCCCAACACATTAAAATAGTTGAGATCAGACACACAAGTGACACATTTCCTTATTTCTCATGGCAATACCTTTCACTTTTCTCCCTGTGTCACCAAACTCAGTTGTGGTGGCAGCAAATCATGTCCTCTGAGCAGCAGGGAATGTTTCTGGCCACGTCCCTGCTGTGCTGTGCCCCTGCCCAGGGTTGGTGCTGTCCCACTTTCCCCACCTCAGCACAGGCCATGCAGTGTCTGGTCCCCAGTTGAATGTCACATGGAGTACACAGTTGGCTTTATAAGATTGTGGGAGTTTTGTTTGTGTTAAATCTCCAATTATCAGACATTTAGACAAAACTCAGCCTGGTCCTGCACAACCTTGAGTTGGGGTGTGCTGATGGGGGCACACACCTGCCTGGGTGACCTCAACAGGCAAGTCTCATTGCCAAAACACCAGAAATGCCCCCAAAGAAACATCAGCATTAGAGCTTTGAGCTGATCAGCCACAAGGCTGTGGAGTGAACACACTTCCCTGAAGCCCAGAGCAGTCCCAGCATCAGGTACCACTTGTCAGGCCCCAGCAGCTGGGGAAGAGGACAGAGTGGGAGACAATAGCAAAGAGTAGGAGCAGGAGAGAGAAAAGTGATCTCTGTAGTGGAAAGGGAAGGGTTTAGAAAAGGTGAAGGGGACATACGAAATAAATGCATTAAGGAAGAGGCACAGAGTGTGGGTAGAGAATTATGGAAGAAAGGGTAGGTGGAGGGGGAGCAGTGGCAGGGAAGGGAGGTGATTGCCTCATGTTGAAGAGCTGGAGCATTTCATTTCCCACTCACTCTCTTGCTGATGGAATGAATTACTTAGAGATTTCCCGCTCAGTTATGTAAAACCAAACAGCCAGTGTTGTCTTTAGGGATACCTGGGCAACACTGAGAGCACTGAGGCATTGCAATGTGTTCAACTCGTGCAAGGCAGTTGGCAGGAGTGTGGGGATCACAGCTGGGCAGGGTAAATTTGGGCTCACAGTTAAAAATAAAAGTCTCAGAATTTGATCAGTCATCCTGCAGTTTGCTCTCTAGACTCTCCCCTGACATATGGTACCTACAATCTCTGGGGAACACCCAAAATGCCTCTTGCATTCAGAGCTTCAAAAGTGAATCCTATTTGGAGATATTAAAATCATTGTTCAGAGGGAAAGCAATTTTATTCCACTAGTATTCCTGTGCCATCAATATTCCCCTGATCATAGAGGGCTTTTCTTTACAAAGAATAAGTCATGGCAATCAATTGTTTTTACCTGGTGAATGAAAATGAATAAAATACAGTTTGGAAGGAGGTAAACAGAGGAGTCACTTCCCACTCAGCATTAGCTCACATCTCAATGGGCATTAGACTCGAGTTTATTGAAAGGCAGGTTATTGCCTGGGACATTGGGATTTTAGTGGAATGGAACACAAACTCCAGTTTATTGACATCTGCTGCATAGCAAAAAGATGGATGATTAGCTCCTCTATTGCTGCTCTTTTTCAGTCCTGCTGTGTGGATGCACACAAGGGAAAAGCATGCATTATGCATCATATTCCTCATCCTTTTATATAGAAGAAGTAAATGGTCCTTTCATAGAAGCACTTTCCATTAATATAAGTTTCCTTGGCATCACAGAGCTCCCTACTTTTGTTTCGTTCTCACATATGTACGTGAGTTAGGACCTGTCATCTGAATGAAAAGTCCATTATCTTGATTCTGTGCTGCACACTGAAATTGTAATCCTGCAAGCTTTGTAGTCAATAGCACTAATTTTAACAGTGTTTATAGTTTAGAGCTGCCAAAGCTTCGAGGACTGGCAACAAAGTAAAAGTAAAAAAGAATAAAGGAAAAAAGTATCCAGTGAGAAGGGGATTCTCTTGATGACATTTTTTTTGCCTGCACAGAAGCAGATAATTCTCCTTTGAGCAAACAAACACCAAATGATAAACATCCCTTTTTCCTCTGCACAGCATTCCTTCAGTGCCAGTGCACAGCCAGAGCTCTGGCTCTGCCACACTCCAGCGATGTGCAGCTGCTCCGCAGGGAAGCAGGAGCTGGAGCAGCACCGGCACAGCTCAGTTTGTCTCTGTCTTTGGATTGCATTCCCATCACATGCTGCCTCCCTGTGCAGGGAGAGCAGGGGCTGGGCTGGGGGCTGCAGCAACACGAGTCGGAGTGCTTCAGAAAGGGGGGATAAAACTCTTGGATCCGCCTGCCCACTGCAGGTACCGAGAGTTATCACCTCCAGATTTATCGCTCTGTGTCTGCTGGAGATCAGCATCCACACAGCCTGCACTTGATGGGGGAGAAGAAATGATTCAGGCTGAGCCCGGAGAGGGCCAGGGTGGACATAAGAAGGAATTTCTTCCTGGAAGGGGTGGTCAAGCATTGGAAGGGTCTGCCCAGGGAGGTGGTGGAGTCCCCACCCCTGGAGGTGTCCAAGGAATGACTGCACAGGGCACTCAGTGCTCTGGTTGACAAGTTGGTGATTGTTCTCAGGTTGGACTCCGTGGTCTTGGAGGTCTTTTCCAGCCTAAATGATGCTGTGATTCTGTGCCTGCAGGCACAGGTGGACAGCCCTTGTGAGGTTTGTTGTGTTCCCACCAAACCCGACCTGAGTGATAACAGAACAGGTCACAACCTGTGTGCGTGTGGAAGCAGCTGCTTCACTCAAACCGATAGTTCATCAGAAAACCTTGAAGACACCACCCAGTGCCTGCTGAAATTCTCGTGGCTGCCGAGCTCCTGCAGTGTCCTTCTGACTCTGCCTTGGAAGCAGCTGACTGTGCGGGTGATGGATCTGGCACCTGCAAAACGTGCTGCATCTCAGCAATGTAAACCCACATTGCCAAGGCAGACACAGGCACACAGAAAGTTGGTTCCTCAGCTGCTGCCAGTCTTTCAGGGCATGCCTTAGTTATCATAGTATGAACAGGCACGCACTTGGGTTGCTTCTTCTTTGTCCTAGCAACCAAATTTCACTCTCAATTTCCCTGCTGCTTCTTGCTGAAACACTCCCAGACCAACAGCTTCGCTGTTGATACACTGCATAAGGCTTGATTGGGTTGCTGGAGTCAAAATTATTATTTTTAGAGGATAGTCCAAAGCCTCTGATGCAAATCAACTTTAAAAGGTTACTTTTGTTTGTGTGCCTCAGGCTATGCTGTTCCCTCCTGTGACTCAGTTTTCCTGTGCTCTGTCAGCAGCAATATTCTTTAGGTGAGATGATTAGTCAAGGCCAGTTAATTCCCTTTGCCTGTGTCTTCCCTGACAGAAACCTGTTGATTTCCACTGGAAAACCTCTGATCTGTTGGCTGTTAGGAATTCTTGTATCAGTGAGCCTAAGCATTGTTACAAAGGCTACTTTCCAGTCTGATCATTTCTAAAATGCAACAGCAGTCATTTCTGTTTTGTCCCTAGAACATCAGTCAAATTAAAACAAAAGCAAGACTTGCCAAGCTTATGTAAAGCTGGGTCACACTTCAGACTGTATTTTTGTGCGTTATTAAGTTTACTGAAGTCTCAGGAGATAAAATTTGCAAAAGCAAGTACCATTTAAAGTCATTGGCGCTCATGCACTTTAATCCCCTGGGTGCTTTTGCAAGTCTTTCACTGTGAATGTGCCACATCCAACTGCAGCAATTCTGTGATGGATGAGGCTTCTGCCAAGCAGGGAGGTTTAGCAGCCTCTCTCTTCATAGAGCATTTCACTTTTATTAACAAGCTCTCACCTAAAGCAAAATAAATCTGACTTTATTTGCACCAGCTCCCAGTTATTTGCCATCCACTTGTAAACAGAGCTGCAGTGGCATCTGATTGTTTTCTTGATGTGTCTGTTGCCTCAAAAATAAAGCCAAACAAATTCTGGCTTGTTATAGATCTGCATCTATTATGTGCTGTGCAGGAATTGCCTGCAAAGAGAATCTTGAGAAAGAATCCAGTATTATGGACCAAGTGTTTTCCTCACTAGTGCTGGAATTAACCGCAAACCTGCACTTTGTATGGGAAGCTCAGAGCCTGTAATTCCTGCCCTTCCAACACAGCCTGGAAGTGTCCAGCCTCCTCCTGCAGCCAGCTCACCTCAGTTTGGTCCCAAGGAAACAGCTCCTGCCTGGGATAGAGAGTTTATCCCATCTCCAGATGGAGTAGATCCAATCCATTACTCCTTCATTATTTACATGGAGCATCTGCATTCACTACAGCAGTGCTTATGTTAGAAATGCTTATGTGATTCCAGATGTAAATAGTTAATAGACTGGAAAGTCACAGTTAATGGAGGCTTGGAAATGCATCCAATGAATCCCTCAATGACAGAGGCCAGGCACTGAAGGTGGAACAGTTGCCAGCCAGTTTGCACCAAACTTGGAAAAAATGAGAAATTAGTTACTGATACTGAAGACATCACTTTTAATGAGGATGTGAGGCTGCATTATATAATCCAGGATATTTATGTCTTCATAGCAATTTAGGGACTTTCACTTTACGGTCAAAAGTTAGTTGGAAATCCTAACTGGGAAATGGATAATTTTTACAGAATCTTTTTTTCTCTAACCTGAAAAGAAAGATGGTGAAAGAGCTCATTGCTGCAGCCTGACCCTGCACTCTGATTAACCAGGATCGAATATTTCAGAGAAATCTGTTTCTCACCTACACTTAGTCAACAAAAATTAATTGATCCAAGAGAAATTTCTTTCTAAATACCCTGTTCAGCAGAATAACTGGGTTATTTCCCCACTTAGTGCAACATAAGAGGCTCTGCATTGAGCTGAAGTTTCAGGAAAGTGAACTGCACCTCTGCTACCTGCCTTGGGAACAGCTGCATTGCTAAAATAAGAAGCAAGTCTCAGTTCTGGGGTTAAAAGTTCTTCTCTCTTTTTTCCCCTGTTGTTTGTGGGATTTTTTATTTATTTTTTTATTGGAGTAGTTTCAAGACTTGTATAGAAAGCACTGTTTCTCCTAGAAAAAATAACAAGCCACCTTTTAAAACTTTATTGATGCATTTATGGAAGTTGTCTGTCTTTGTTCTTCATTAACCAAACAATTAAGTAGTTGGGCTTTTTCTGGGCACTGGGCTACACCCCTTGGAACTCTACACTTAGTGAAGTCAGAGTGAGGAATGAACAGGGGTAATACCTTTCCTCAGCTATACTATTTAACTTCAGACCTTGCAGGATTATCTAGTTAAGTTCATTAATTAAGCTGTCAGTCAGAGCACAGATTATTTTCAGCTCTTCTCTGCAGACAAACAGTCAATTAAAGACAATTTTATTTCTGAGATATTTAGATTTGAGGTGAATTTCTGGCAAGAGCATCCAGCTCTCATGTTTAGCTACATGTATTACCCATGTGGGTACAAACACATGTACATTTTAGAAATTCTGGAAGATTAAAGCATTCAGGTTTGGCGTTTTGCCATGCGAAAAACCTGCATTTTGCGTGAGAGTTCTAATAATTCCTCTTTGCATGGGTGTTCGGTTCTTTGAAAGGTGTGTGCATGACCTTTGAAGGGAATGACTCTTTGGAGAACCCTTCTGACTGGGTTATTTCTGCTTTCCAAATGAAGCTTGGGTCAAGGGCAAGGGGAAGCTAATGGGAAGTATATTCACCAAGCAGTCGTTCTCCCTAATTGGAATCCTGAAGAGGAATAGCAGGAGGAACTGGTGGCTCCTCTGGTGGGTTGGCTTCTGGCCAAGGGGAAATGAGGGACAGAGATCTTTGGTAAGAGAGGTACTGCCTTTCTTGGCTGCAAACAGGGGACATGAAAACCAGCGAGGGATGTTTCCCTCAGCATCCCAGGATTATCTTTTTCCTGACTTTTTCCTCTGTGTGATCGAAAATTCTCCTGTGACATCAAAAATTGCGTTAGTCCAACTTCACTTTCTCATTTAAGATATTATGTAAGCTCAGTGTAACTGTGATGCATATTTGTATTTCATAATCATTTCTTGAAACTTCTTTGCATGTGTGAGCGAAGCCTAAGCCTTAAGGGATTTAATATTTAGCATATTTCTGCAATCTGGCAAGGTCATCTTTCTGCTGATATATTTGAGTTAGGAATTTACACAGCAAATGCCATAACTATTAAGTGTGAGAGAAAGCCAAAGTCCTGAAAAATTAAGATGTTTCAAAATAGAACCTGACCTTCTCTCATACAGGATTCCTGATGCCCTCTCCACAGCCTTTACTTAATATTTCAGTTCCCATCACACATGGCACAAGCAAACACAAATCAATCAGGAGTTTTTCCCCTTTCTGCAGACGTCTACACTTTTCAAAGTGACCTTTTTCTTTCCTTCTTAAAGGAAGGAAATAAAAAAATTGTCCTCCCAGAAATCAGAATGGGATTTCAGCTATTTAAAAACAAATGTCTGTCAGTGAATGAAATAATTTTGTCTATTTTCAGAGAGGTTTTATGCTAATAATCAAGTAACCTGTCGGCTGTTCTTTGTTGTAATTTGACCTTCATCTAGTGCTTTATTTCATGTCAAACTTCAGCACATAGGAGATTGTTCTAATTTTAAGACCATCATTGTTTTTAATATTAAAAAATCTGCATTCACCCATTTGCATCTTCACCAAAAGCTTGAGAGTTACAACTTAGCAATTATAAATTAATATTAAAAAGTCATTTGTTGTATCTGCAGAATATCTGCAGTTTCTTTGTGCTCTTCTGTGCAGAGCTGAGCACTCTGTGCCTCAAAATTCCCCATTTTTCAAGGCTGACAGGAGCAATCTCCTGGCAGAGAGGGAATGTGAGAGAAACTCTTGCCCTATATTCTTTCAACTCATTTCTTAGAGAGAGCATGGCTGCTGTTTGTGCAGTGTATGAGCTACACAAACATGCAGTAATTCCCTTTTCTGTCTGCAGACACAGTGATCTCTTCAAAAGTGAACTTCAGTGTTACCAGCTGCACATCATGATAAGTGGTCCAAACAAGACCCCTTAAAACTGTTTGTATTTACTAACACTGCTAACCACTCACTTCCATCTTGAAAGTAATTCTTTTAAGCTGTTCTCCTTTAAATAATTGCAGAGAAAGAGAGAAACTTTAGAAACATTTGGATATTGCTTTAACTTGAGTCATCAGTGACCACAGCAAAGCAAACTGATCTCTTTTCAACAAGTCTATATTAACTTGCTCATCTGAAAAACAGCACTTACATGGAAATGCACTTGTTATCAAGGTGTTTATTATTAAAGTGTGCAAAGTCTTGGGAAACCTTTTGTCATTGTCTAATTACTGATGGGAGCAAGCATGGACAATACCATGATGTATTTATATGGTACAGGAGTCATAGTGCCTGCTATATCCTCACATTTCTAAGCAACAAAACAGGTTTTTCAATTGTTCTTTTCACAAGCTCTGCTAGATCTGGACCGATGAAGTGCTTTCCAGGCTGCCTTGCGATTCAACCACTCCCATGCCAAGGAAATGGAGCTGTGCTAAACCCCATGACTGTTCTCTGCTGAGAAAACCCATCCACATACTCATTGCAGATACTGCAGTGCCCTTTCTCCTTCTTGGAATCACAGAATCACAGAATTGATTGGGTTGGAAAAGACCTCTGAGATCATCAAGTCCAACCGTTGGGCCAACTCCAGTCCCGTCACCAGATCATGGCACTCAGTGCCACGGCCAAGCTCACTTGAAAAACCTCCAGGGATGGGGAATCCACCCCCTCTCTGGGCAGCCCATTCCAATGCCTCAGCACTCTCTCTGCAAAGAAGTTTTTTCTGCTCTCCAACTTCAATTTGCCCTGGCAGAGCTTGAGCCCCCCGTGCCCCCTTGTCCTATTGCTGAGTGCCTGGGAGAAGAGACCAACCCCCAGCTGGCCACAACTTCCCTTCAGGCACTTCCAGACAGTGCTGAGGTCACCTCTCAGCCTCCTCTTCTCCAGCACAAACACCCCCAGCTCCCTCAGCCTCTCCCCACAGCACTTGTGCTCCACTCCCTTCTCCAGCCTCCTTGCTCTTCTCTGGCCCCGCTCCAGCCCCTCAATCTCTTGCCTCAACTCAGGGGCCCACAACTCAACACAATACTGGAGGTGCAGTTTGCCTTATTGATGGACCATTACTACTTTTAATAGTCCTGCCCTATGACTGTAAAAGTTGCTTTTATAGTCACAGTGCACAAGAGGATGTATTTTGACCAGCTGACATAAATAAATCCCGGCTTCAAAGTTGGGCTGTGGTTGTGCTGACTGTTCTGCTTCCCTCCTGTGTTGGACTAACAAATGGTTTAAGATACTTGGCCACATACAGCAGTATTTATTGCCCCCCAAAATTTGTGGAATAAATTGATCATCAAACACCAATCTACAATAAAATGCCAGAGCAATCTCAGCCCAGCCTGCCAGGGTAAACCTGGCAGGTGTTTAAGTAAACTGCAGTCTTGTGGAACATGATTAAAATATTTGCCCTTTGGAGTGGCATTTCTCCTGGTGGCTGAAGACACATTTATATAAATGATACAAAAAACTGACCATTCTGTGATGGTAAGGTGTAAAATTTTTGTGATAATATCTTAGGATTTGCTCTCAAGAAATGATATTACTTTGGGGATATGAAGCAGCTTTGTGGTAGCCAGCCCAGACACTCAGGGGGTGGAGAGAAACCTTTCACAAGGGCCTGGAGTGACAGGACAAGGGAATGGCTTCAAACTGACAGAGAGTAGGATTAGATTGGCTATTAGAAAGAAATACTTCCCTGTGAGGGTGGGCAGGCCCTGGCACAGGTTGCCCAGAGAAGCTGTGGCTGCCCCATCCCTGGAAGTGTCCAAGAACAGGTTGGACAGGGCTTGGAGCAACCTGGGCTGGTGGAAGATGCCCCTGCCCAGGGCAGGGGGTGGTACTGGATGGGCTTTAAGGTCCCTTCCAACCCAAGCCATTCCATGATTCTGTGATGGTGGCAGGCAGGGGAAGCTCTCACCATCACCCTCTGCCTTGTCCCAGATTTCTCTATCTGGTATTTCAGTCCTCCATCACCAGGGAGTGGCAGAAGCCCCAGGAGCTTCACCCACAGGCAACAAAGCCATAAACCCACCAACCCTGGGCCCTGCTCCCTTCAGCAGGAGGATTTCTTGTCAGGGCCAAACTTAATTCCTATTCCTCTGAAGTTAAATCTGGGCCAGAAACCAGCTTTTCTCCTCATCACCCCAGTGTGGGGCTGCAACACATGATTGCTGGGAAGGTGTAGGGTTCACCTCTTTAAATAGCTCCACTTTGAGCTTTTACTTTGCTCCTGTATTTCTTTAGTCCCAATACTCTAAGCAATCCATGTTCTTCAGGGAGAAAAAAGAAAAAGAGGCAATTTGATATAAAATGACAGCAATTCAACACAGTTTGGACTTGAAGAAAGGCGAGATTTTTCCTTTTCTTTCTTCCCTCATCTGACCGCTGTCTCAGCTCAGCTTTTGGCACCATTCTGTCCTACCAAAAGAGCTCCTCCACCACTTCTGTGCCTGCTGCCAGTGCTGCACTATTCCTTTTCTTTCTGTGCCACCACTTGATAAAGACACAACATTAATTGCTGGGCAAAATCATGTTTCTCTCCATGGTGGGTAATTTCTAGAAGAAGCACTTTCAATCACTAGCAACTATTCTTTTGTGGGAGAGCTGCTCAGCACCCCTGGGATTGTAACCACTCATGTCCCTGCCTGTTTGTGACTGCAGGAAACCAGTTTAAATCAGAATTCAGCTGTAATTTATATATGCAGCTCCAGGTACTTGAAGGTATTTTTACATTTTTGTGGAAAGAGGAGGATGATATGAGACAATACAGGCACCAGTTCTGAATTTCACCAGAAATCCTAACAGGGATTGTCTCACTCTCCCTCCAGCTGGTTTCACACGAGCTGTTTGCTGAAGGACAACCAGAGGGGAAAACCCTTAATTGCAATCCATGCTGGCTGGTTTTCAGTCAGCAAACCTCCATGGAGGGAGAGCTGCTGCATCCCCAGCTACTGAGCCCTTCCTTCCATCAGCTCATTAGCAAGGTTTTCTGACATCCATCTCCTATTTTTACCTTCTTTTGTTCTATTTCATGGAACCATGGAAACACAGAATGGTTTGTGTTGGAAGGCACCTTAAAGATCACCTCGTTCCAACCTCCCTGCCCTGGGCAAGTTGGACATTAGAAAAAGGCTCTTCCCCCAGAGGGTGGTCAGGTACTGAACAGACTCCCCAGGGCAGTGGGCACAGCACCAAGGCTGACAGAGTCCAAGAAGCATTTGGACAATACTCTCAAGTTCAGGGTGTGACTCTTGGGGATGGTTCTGTGCAGGGCCAGGAGTTGGACTTGATGATCCTTGTGGATTCCTTCCAGCTCGGCATATTCTGTGATTCTGTGACCTTCCACCAGCCCAGGTTGCTCTGAGCCCCATCCAGGCTGGCCTTGGACACTTCTATGGATAAGGCAGCCACAGGTTCTCTGGGCAACCTGTGCCAGGGCCTGCCCATCCTCACAGCCAGGAATTTGTGTCTAATATGGCATCTAACCCTACTCTCTTTCAGTTTGAAGCCATTCTCCCCTTGTCCTGTTGTTCCAGGCCCTTGCAAAATAGTTTCTCTCCGTCTTTGTTGTTGCTCCTTCAGGTCCTGGAAGGCCACACTGAGGTCACCCCAAAGCTTCCCTTTTCCAGGCTGAACAATCCCAGATGCCCCAGCCTCTCCTCCCAGCAGAGCTGCTCCATCCTCTGCCCATCCTGGGGCCTCCTCTGGCCTCTCCAGCAGCTCCATGTCCTTCCTGTGATGCCCCCAGTGCTGGAGCTCCGCAGGCGGGTCTCACCTCAACAGAGAAGTGGAGTAGAATCCCCTCCTGTCCTGCTGCCCCCATAAGATGAGCCCAACGCACAGGAGGTTCTGGGCTGGGCTATGTCCAGCCTCTCCCTCACCAGCACCCCAAATCCTGCTCCCAGGGCTGCTCCATCTATTCATCCCCAGCCTTTGCTGATCCTGGAGGTTGGCCTGACCCAAGTGCAGTACCTTTCACCTGCCCATGTTAAACCTCACGAGATTTCCATGAACCAATTTATTCCCTACCTTTAACCCTCTCTGGGAGAGCAGAATGATTTCTGCCTGTGGTTAAGCTTCTCAAAGCCCCTGTCAGAAGAGGCAAGTGAGGGTGGTGCCTGATGAGAAGCGGCAATCAGCCTTCAGCCATCAGACACCCTTCTGTCTGAATAAGCAGGAAACTTTTCACAATTCCAGTTTGTTTATTGCCTCAGCTTGCTAAAGGCCATGAAATGCTAATGTTAACGCTACGAGCACATTACTGCCTCTCTAATTTATTTCAGCCAACTTCTGTGCGTGGCATTTGGGTAAGCTAAACTGCCAGTTGAACTGAATTTGTTGTGCAGTTCGACGTAAAAAACCATGCTGGAAATAGATCTGTATTCAGAGGCATCTAATTAGGAAAGCATCATGAGAGTCCATGCAAATGTTTTCCAAGGCACTGCATCTGTGTGCTGAGCAGAAGTTGAGTACTGAGACTGCAAAACCCACTTCCCAAGTCATAAAAGGCATCTAACGAGGAAAAACAGGCACTCTTCAGCCTGTCTCTGTGAGGGGAAAGAAAACCTCGTGTTCCGGTGCTTAAGCTTCTGTGTGCACATTTCCTCAGCAAAAGAAGGAAATAAAAAGGAAAATTTGCAGGGCAGGATGTAAGAGGAGTCTGTGTTGTGTTTGTTAGGGGAGAGCTGTGGCTTGCAAAAGCTCAGTCCTGCAGTGTTAGGCTGCACACAAACACTGCTGGATATGCAAGAGAACAACCCAAATGCATCACTTTTGCTGGCACAAATACTTTGAACTACTCTGAGTGTGCTGACTTGTGCCCTCCCCTTTTATCTCGTGTTTTAACAATTGTTGTGCATAACAGTACACATGTGCATATATACACATATATGTACATATAGATATAGACTCACAGAATAGCCTGCCTTGGAAGGGACCTTGAAGATCATCTCAGTCCAATCCTCTGCCATGGACAGGGACACCTTCCAGTAGACCAAGTTGCTCCAAGCCCCGTCCAACCTGGCCTTGGACACTCCCAGGGATGGGGCAGCCACAGCTGCTCTGGGCAACCTGTGCCAGGGCCTGCCCACCCTCATAGGGAAGAATTTCTTCCTCATAACTAATCTAATTCTACCCTCTGTTAGTTTGAAGCCATT
>VWZD01006815.1:58386-87753 GCA_013396695.1 Sakesphorus luctuosus | reverse complement strand
AGTGACCAGCCGCGCCACCGAGGGAGGATCCGGATCCGTACTTGGAGACGCTGCACATTGATCCGGTGACAGCTAAAATAACGGGAAGACACACCCACTTAGCACCAGCATATTTACATTAACGGCCTCCGGGACCCCGCCGCCGTCAATCACCGATGCGCTCCAGTCAATCACGGCGCGGCTTTAAGGCACGGCGGAACGGGGAGGGAGAGAGGGGGGCCGTGGGGGGCCGCCAGCGAGCGGGGACCCGCCAGCGAGCGGGGACCCGCCCGGGCTGCCCGAGGTAAGAGCGGGGATCAGCCCCGCACCGCACCTGCGTGGGCTCCGCACCGCTCCGCGCCCCCCCCCCCGCCCCCATCTCCCGCCGTGCGGACATCTCGGGGGGAGCGATGCTCGTTGAAAGTTTGCGTGGGGAGCGGGCGGTAACGAAAAGACGAGCCTGGAGAGAGTGGCGGAGGGACCGCATCGAAATCGGGGATGCGCTGCTGCCGCGCATCCCTCTCCCGGCCGGGATGCGCGCTCCGCTGCGGGGCGCGGGCGCGGGAGCGGGACCGGGGACGAGGGGGGGAACATCGGTCGGCAACGAAATCGTCGGAAGGAGAGGGCAGAAGGGGGCGAGCTCGTGTTTTTCGTTCCCCATAGGGGCTCACGCCACGCTGGCAGGACCGGCGGACACCGGAGCTGCGGGAAGACCGGGTGTCCGCCGGTCCTGTCAGCGTGGCCGGGGCTTCCAGCCGCATCCCTGCCCGGGTTGTGTTCCCGCATGCAGCACTTGTCACGGCCACGTTAATTAAACTGTAATTAATCATCGCGTCCGGCCGCGATCGGCGCAATTACACTGATCAAACAGAAGTTAATAGCGGCGCGGATCGCCCCCAGCTATCACTTTTGTGTGTGCCCCCCCCGCCATCCCTTCCCCGCCATCACCGGCGGCACCGGCAGCATCGGCGGAGCCGGCGCGGAGAGAAACGCAGGTGCGGAGCCTCCCGTCTCCTCGCGCGGCTGCACCGACCTCCGGTCCGCGCTCCCACTCGGGGAAGCGGCCGCGGCTCCCCCCGGGACGCCCCGTCGTGGGGGACGCGGCCCCGGTGCTGCCCTCCGGGCCTTGCGGCGCGGCCTTCCCGCAATGATCGCAACCCGAGCCGGTAATTATTCCTCACCTTTTAATTATTTATCCCCCCATCCCCGCCCCGTTGTCCGGCCATACGGAGGCAGGAGCGCGGTGAGGCGCGCCCGCTCTGGGTCGAGCCCCGCTGCCCCCTCGCCGCCGGGTTTCGGAGGGTCCCACGGCGTTCAACACCCGCAGTGGCTGCGGAACCGGTTGCGAGGCACGGGCAGGGCTGCGAGGCACCGGCAGGGCTGCGAGGCACCGGCAGCGGGCACGCACCGAGCCGGTCTCCGCCGGTCCCGGTGCCGCTCCGGTGGCGGCACGTCGGGGGCGTGGGGGGCTCCGGGAGCATGCGGTTCTGCCCCGACCACCTCCGCAGTGCCCTCCGCGGGCCGTGCGGCTGTCCCGGTGCCCGCGGAGCTCCGCTGGTGCCCGGAGCGGCGGCCCCGGCCCCCCCGGCTCGCCCCGACGGCGGAGCGGAGCCCCGAGGAAGGGAACGGCCCTGGGCCCGACCCCGGCCCCGCCGCCCCGGCCGCGCTCCCCGCCGGCGCCCCACTCCTCGCAGCCGCCGTATCTTTTAACAGTTGAATTGACTGCAGTTTTTGTCAGTTAATTAGGTTTAATTTACATAATTAGTACAGTATAAAGAGTATTGGGGATAATCAGGAGGTACGTCTCGCTTACTGTGTAAACACGGATTCGGAATTAAAAATCAGATGTAATTAAGGCGTGTGCGCGCGGCTTTTAATTGTAATGAATTTCTAATTAACGCTCAACGATCGCCGCACGCGAGAGCCGGGACGTTTGCGGGCGCCGCCGCCCCCCCAGACCGGGGACCCCCCCGGGGACCCTCCCGGGCCGGGGGGCGCGCAGGAACCGCGGCCGGCGGGGCGGGCGCTGCGCCCCGGCAGGACCCCCCAGCCCTCCCCGTTCCTCGGGCCGGTGCCGCTGGCAGACGGAGCCAGTGGATAATTTAGGTTAAAACTTAGGGAGCCGTGTCACGGGTGTATAAATAAATAATCACGCGTGGCGGGCGCGGAAGGCCCCGCGCTCCTGGAGGGCTGAGCCGAGATTGCCACATAAATCACGGCGGTCTAATTCAGTGGAAGTTTAATAAACGCCTCCTATTGGAAATGAATGTTCCCCATTTAACAGTTGTATCAGCACCATATAAAACCATGACCCCAATAAATTTAATTTTAGAGGCCGATCAATCCGGGCTTCTCTCCATCGATCCGCGGCGGTTCTGAGTCTCCGCAGCCTCTTCCGCGGCCCTTCCCGCCGAGGCGGGGGAAGGAGCGTTTCGATTAGACTCTTTATTAGGAAAAGATTGCTCCGAGAGGCCTGAAAATTAAACGGTGACATTTTAATTACTGGACATTGACAAAGGGAGCGGGCGGTGGCTCTGCAGGCCGGGCACACTCCGCCTGACCCGGCGTGCGGAGCCCCCGCGGGGCGGGCGGGGACGGGCAGGGGGGAGGAGGGTCGGCCCCCTCCGAGGTTCCTGCCGTGCCACCCCCGGGGAGCCTGCGGGGTCCTCCCGGTGCCCCCCCTGGGCCCCTTGCCGGTGTGCACACCTGGCCCTCAATACACCCGCTCTGTGCATCCCACCGCCTCCGCCGTGATCCCCCCATCTGTGCCCCCNCCCCCACCTGCTGTCCCCGTGTCCCCTGTCCCTGTCCCCATGGCACATCTGCCCCTCACTGTTCTGCCCACCCGTGCCCTCCCCGCGGCTCAATCTCCCGAATTTCCCGAGGCCGGGGCGGCCGCGGCGCTGCCAGGAGCGAACGGTCCGTGCGGGATCGATAGACACGATTTTATTGATCAGGTTAAACCAAAAGCTCCCGGGGCAGCGATTCCCTGTGCCCGTGCCGTGCCAGACCGTGCCGTGCCAGGGCCAGCCGGGCACCGCGACCATCCAGGATGGACCTACACTCACCTGGCAGCTCTGCCTCGGCTGCAGGACAGTTTTCCTCCTGCTGCCCGTAAAAGCCCCAGACATCCATTTGCCATTAAACACCTCGCGGGCTCCGACTCTGCTAAACCTTGAACTTGCCCGCGGCCCGGGCGGAGGGGGCAGCGCAGGGGGCACCGCGGGCAGCGCAGGGGGGAAGGCTCAACCCATAAATCCTGTCCTTAGGCACACGGGTGCTTTATGGACATCCCCTGGGATGCAGCTCCGGTTGCAGCTTCCCCACGGGAAAGGCACAGAATCCTGGAATTCTTGGCGTTGGAAGGGAGTTTAAAGCTCATCTCGTTCCAGTCCCACCTCCGAAGGGAGGGACACCTTCCACTAGAGCAGGCTGCACAACCTTCGTTTGATTCAATGTCACCAAATAATACACTGAGAGAGGGTTTTGATTCATTGTGCCCATTAGGACGTCCCAGTGCAGGCTGGGCAGCCTGGCAGGGCAGTGCCCGTGAGCTGGGGCAGCAAGGTCAGGT
The DNA here is from genome assembly GCA_013396695.1 of Sakesphorus luctuosus. NCBI lineage: Eukaryota > Metazoa > Chordata > Aves > Passeriformes > Thamnophilidae > Sakesphorus > Sakesphorus luctuosus. The sequence goes on along the minus strand of VWZD01006815.1, from coordinate 84,200 downwards.
GACAGCCACTCATCCCTCCGGATGCCTCTGAGCACCCTCCAGCCTGGGAGGATCCTCCGGGAATGCTGAAGATGAGTTATCCTAAATAACTGCTGTATCTCGGGACCTCTCCATCGTTCAGTGAGCTCCAAGTGCCCTCCCTCCAGAGAACCCCTCTGCCCCCGGGCCTGGCACCCACCACAGGGACACGGTGCCCACCCAGCTGCGGCTTCTGGGGCTCGGGTTGGTTCCTCCCTGGCTCCCCACAGGGCAGGGGTGGGGCCGTGTGGGGCAGGAGTCACCCATAAACACCCTCACACGGCTGCAGGGAGTCCCCTGAGCACCCTCGGGAGAGGCTGAGGGGGCACAGCTGGTTCTCCTGCAGCTCTCAGAAAACTGGGGGCACCCTGAGCTGTGTTTGACTAATTCCTGAGAGAGCCAGCCCATGGGAGCTGGGCAAGGATGGGTCTCCCGGGGGTGTTTCTGAGTCTCTTCCATGTTTATCTCTACCAGTTCCACATCCTAAAGGGTGCAGTCCCTGCACTGGGATGTGCCCAAGAGGCTGGGGACAGCCTGGAAGTCCCTGGAGCAGCACAGGGGGCACCAGCTGGGCACCCTGGTGAAGGATTTGCCTCTCCTGTTCACTGCCCAAGGAGGCTGAGGGGGCTCCTGTGTGCCCTGGACCCCCAAAGCCAAGGGAGGTGTGTTCCTGCTCCTGTGCACCCACAGCCAAAGTCCCACTGTCACCAGAGTGCCTTCTCCCAAGAATTTTGTTCCCTGCAGGATTTTCTTTTCCAGCAAACCCTCAAAGTCCCAGGTTTTGCTTCAGACATTGCCCACACTCTCCCTGCACCGTTAGGCCAGGGGGTTCCTGTGGTCCATCCCTTCTCCAGTGGTGCCTCCAGGTGAACGTTCCCAGCAGGACCACCCAGCTCCATGAGGCAGGAAAAAGCCTGTGCTGCTCCCAGATTCCAACCTCCCATTTGCTTGTGCTCTCAGGGATCCAAGGGATCAAATGAAGCTCCCAAGAGCTGTTCCTGGGAATTGCTCCATTATTACCCCCAGCCCACTGCCAGCCCTGCCCCACAGCCAAGGGAGGGGCACAGGTTGGGCACCTCTTGCAGTGCCCTTTCCCCCCTCCAGCATTTCAGGCTGTTCTCTGGAAAAGCATCACTGCCACTTTGCCTTTGGAATGGTGGCAGAAGGATGTGTTTGGATGTATTCATAGAATCATAGAATGGATTGGGTTGGGAAGGACCTCTGAGATCATCCAGTCCAACCCTTGGGCCAACTCCAGTCCCTTTACCAGATCATGGCACTCAGTGCCACGGCCAAGCTCAGCTGAAAAACCTCCAGGGATGGGGAATCCACCCCCTCTCTGGGCAGCCCATTCCAATCCCTGAGCACTCTCTCTGCAAAGAATTTCTTTCTGCTCTCCCACTTCAATTTTCCCTGGCAGAGCTTGAGCCCCCCGTGCCCCCTTGTCCTATTGCTGAGTGCCTGGGAGAAGAGACCAACCCCCACCTGGCCACAACTTCCCTTCAGGGAGTTCCAGACAGTGCTGAGGTCACCTCTGAGCCTCCTCTTCTCCAGGCTAAACACTCCCAGCTCCCTCAGCCTCTCCCCATAAGACTTAGGCTCCAGTCCCTTCACCAGCCTTGTTGCTCTTCTCTGTGCTGGCTTTAAGGGCAAACCACCACGAGCTCATCTCACAGGGTGAGCTTTGCCTGGCAAGGATCCACAGGCAGGGAAAAGTGGAAAAGATTGGAAGTTTTGGCACAGATGGGACATTCTGAGTTTTTCCCAGTGAGACCTTCCATGCAGAGTCTGGAAAAGGGAGAGGAGAAGCCTTGGGTTTGCTGACTTTTAAACTAAACTGGAGAGGGAGGTGTTTTATCCAGGGAAAGCTAATGCAGAGTGTTAGGGATAAACAAATGGGAGAGCTGCCCATCCTCTGGTTGGCTCCCAGGGAGGGAATCTGTCTCACTTGAGAAACAGGAGCTGCAGGGCTGGGGGCTCATTCATTGCACTGTTATCTGCCAGCGAGGTTGTGACATCAGAGCAATTAAGACAAACTTTAGTCTGTAAGTTCACGCCTGCAACCTCTACACTCCAAAAGAAGACAAACGATCCCTCCAAGGAAGGAAACAAAGTCTTTTCCAGGCTGTTCCAGAGTAACATTTAGGATTTGCAGTAGTTCATGGGGAATGTTTCACTGAATTGTGTGGGTGTTTTGACCTGCTGGTATAAAATAAACTACCTGAGCCTCCTTTTTTTTAGCAAAAGTTTATTTCTAATGCAAAGACAAGCAAACAAAGCCCCAACCTCCTCCCACCCAAGTGACCCACCCCAAACCTGCCTCTCACACCTTGTCTGTGTTTTCTTTCTTTCTTTTAATAAGCATTTTGAACAAGGACTGATTCAATCTGTGTCGGTGTGTTGTGCAAACGTCCCCAGAAATTGCAGGAGCCAGAAAAACACAGAGCAGAGACATTGCAATCATTGCCCTCTCCTGTTCCAGCAGAGTTGGGAGCTCCTGCCTGACCCAGCTGCACCTGCCCCTCCCTGTGGAGGGAGAACATCAGGGATGGAGGCAGAGTTGGGGAGGGTCAGAGGCTCCTGAGAAGGCCCCAGGCTGGTGGCACAGGCAGGAAAACCTGCAGCCTGGTGAGCCCTGAGAGCCCCCTGAGCTCCTTCTGCCCCCACAGTGCCATGGGATGCCACACAAGCAGGAGCTTTGGGGCAGAGGGGACCCCCAGAGCTGCTGCTCTTTGCTGGGCTGGGGCTGCTCTCCCTGGGCAGTCAGAGGTCTCTGCCCACCCTGGCTCTGCTCTGCCCAGCTCTGCCAGCAGCACCTGCTCCCTGTTTAGAATCCTGGAATCCTGCAATGGTTTGGGTTGGAAGGAACTTAAAAGCTCAACCCACCCCACCCCTGCCACGGGCAGGGACACCTCCCACCAGCCCAGGGTGCTCCAAGCCCTGTCCAGCCTGGCCTTGGACACTTCCAGGGCTGGGGCAGCCACAGCTTCTCTGGGCATCTGTGTCAGGGCCTGCCCACCCTCAGACCCAAGAATTCCTTCCCAATATCCCATCTAACCCTGCCCTCTGGCAGTGGGAAGCCATTCCTTGTGTCCTGTCCCTCCATCCCTTGTCCCCAGTCCCTCTCCAGCTCTCCTGGAGCCCCTTCAGACACTGGAAGGGGCTCTCAGGTCTCCCTGGAAGCTTCTCTCCTCCAGGTGACCCCCCCCAGCTCTCCCAGCCTGGCTCCACTGTCCTCTTTCCCCTCACTTTTTCCACCTCAGCAAAACCTTTCTGACTTAGGGCTCAGCCTGCAGAGCCTGACCATGGATGGTCTTCCCTTTTGCGTTGTCTTCCCTGCTTGGCCCTCCCAGCAAGCCTGACCTGCAGCAGCCAGGGCTGGGAGAGACATTCCTGCTCATTTATTGGTGCTGATCCACCCGACACACCCTCTGGAAGGGCAACCCCTCACCTGGGCAAGCCCAGATATTTCTCTTTCCCTTTTTATTTGTTTGCCTGCTTTTGTTTTCTGTTCAAACCCAGCATTTTGTGGCTTTCTGCACTCAGGATTCCTCTGAACACTCACCGTGTCATTTGTCCAAGAGCAACAGTTCAAAAATACTCTGGAGTCAGGAAAGATCCAGTACATTTGATAGCCCAAAAATAGATATAAAAGACTTGCTTCAAGGCTGTGTACAGTATAACTGGAGATAATCTGTAAATTGCTCAGCAGCAAAAGAAAGGTGAGAAGAAGATTCCTTAATGTGGCAGGTGAGGAAAAGGCAGCACCAAACCCCCCTGAGAGGTTCTGCTGGTGCTCCCAGAAAACACTTGGAGGCCAATCTGATCCAGCTGAGCTGTGAGTCTGCAGCGTGGGGCTGGTGCTGCTGGGCCAGGAGCAGCTGTGGATCCTTGGGCTGCTCACTGTGCCCCCTGGGTGGACCTTCTCTCCTCCAGCATCCTGCACACCCACATGGACACCACCTCGGCGTTGCCGTCGTTGTACTGCACGATGAAGGGGTGGCCCTGCAGAGGGGACAGGCAGAGTCAGCCAAGGCAAACATGGCCCTTTGGGAGAAGAAAACCAGTGGAATATCCTGCGGGTACAGCCATAAAAATGCAATAAACCAGTGATCCAAACTCGGATCCGTGTTATCCGTATGTTCCCGTGCAGGAAGGAGGGATGGGAATCTCAGACTCCTCCTGGAGGCCTTAGCCCAGCACTCCTTGGAAATCCTGGTGAGCCATTTTATATTCCATTGGCTCACTGTGTTTAGACCCAGCCCCTTCCTGGCATGGCCTTCAGGAAGGATGAGGGTGAAGGACGAAGGTGTGGATTCCCCATCCCTGGGAATGTCCACGGCCAGGCTGGACAGGGCTTGGAGCAACCTGGGCTGGTGGGAGGTGTCCCTGCCCATGGCAGGGGTGGCACTGGGTGGGCTTTAAGATCCCTTCCTTATATGCACATCCCACAGAAAACAACCACAGAGATTCCCAAACCCAGAGGTACAGGATGACCCAAACCCAGAGGTACAGGATGACCCAAACCCAGGGATACAGGATGACCCAAACCCAGAGATACAGGATGACCCAAACCCAGAGATACAGGATCACCCAAACCCAGAGGTACAGGATGACCCAAACCCAGAGATACAGGATCACCCAAACCCAGAGGTACAGGATGACCCAAACCCAGAGATACAGGACCACCCAAATCCAGAGGACCACCCAACTCCTCAAACCCGAGGCCACAGCACAACTCTCCTGTGATTACAGATTTCCAGGGCAAGGCCAGTCCACAGAACTTTCTTTCCCAGATTAGTTGGTGCTTCCCACCAGGTTGGAGCTCCAAACCCTCCCTTGTACCTCCACACCTTTGGAATTGTGGGCAGGTGTTACCCTTCCATTGCAACCCCCCTTCCTGAGTGTGCTCTTTGGAACTGCTGCAGAAAAAGATGTTTCTCCCCAATATTCACCTTTTGGAAGGGAATCTCTTCCCCACACCCCTCTGAGCAACTCCAAGTAATGCCAAGGTCGTGGGTTCAATCCCCTGTGTGTTCCACTGACTTAAGAGTTGGACTCGATGATCCTTGGGGGTCCCTTCCAACCCAGAGAGTCTGGGATTCTGGGAAATGTGGGATTGCACTGGGAATGTCCCACTGGGAGCTGGTCCCCCAGGAGCAGGGGCAGCTCCAGGGGCTGCAGCTCCTCCCTGGGAGCTCAGGGATGGCAGCTCAGCTCGATGCTCCAGGAGGAGAGGGATGATGGGAAAATGATGCATTTAAGCACACAGATGCTCCAGGCACTGAGCATATGGCCAATGCCTTTCTCCTCCCAATACCTGGCTCCTAAAACCCCTCAGCTTTGGTCTTGCATGTCTAACATCAGGAACACTAAGGGAAGGCAGAATCCTCTCCTTCTTTTTAGCTCCTACTCCAAATACCCCACTTATGTTTGAGTTTCACCACTTTATAGGAGTTCAGTGTGGAATATTGTTGATTTTATTTGGTTCTTACCTAAGAAAACAGCTCTGGGGAATCCAGAGACAGGAATCCTGGTGTTTATTCCCAAGCTGCCACATATTTTTCCCTGTGACCTTCACAAAGCTGCTTCATTTCCAGCAGGCTGGTGGTTAAAAGGGGAATAAATGGGGCTGCAAGAATCAGTCCAAGTGAGCTCTGCCCATCAGTTGGGCTATTTTGGGGTGAAAAAGGTGCAGGAAGAAAAGTAAATGCTTATTATCAGCCAGCCAGCCCGGAAGGAGCCGTTTTGCCTCTTAAACAAAACAGTCAAGGATGCTGGAGAGAAGCAGGAGAAACAAAGAGGAGGCCCAGGCAAGGCAGAGCAGCTGCACTGGGGCAATTCCAGGCAGCAATTCCAGGCAGGTCCTGCCCCCCTGGATGTGCCTCAGACAGACCCCCCTGCAGCCAAAGCATCTCCCACCTCCTGCTCATCCCCTGCCCCTGAGCTGCTCCCCAGTGCCCAGGGAGCTGGGCAAGGCTGGCACCTCAGCTGGGCACCCTGTTTGGGAGGGCATTCCCCTGGAGCCTGGGGCTGGGCACCCTGTTCTCCCCAGGAATGTCTCTCTTGGAAGCAAAGCACACTGTAGGTTCCCCTGTTTTCAGTGGAGATTTGGCTCAGGCTGAAGGGATGTTTTTACCAGAAGTTGATTTTCAGAATCTGGTGGTGGTTGTTTTTTGTTCTCTTTTGTTTGTGTTTTTTTTTAGATTTTCTTTGTTTTTAAATAGGGAGAACAGAGATTTCCACCAAGGCTACAACTGCAGGGTCAGCAGATCTTGGTGACAACCCAGAGCACGTTCAGGTCAGGCACCAAAAACAAGGAGGTCCCAAGTGTCCCAAATCCACTTCCAAAATCCACTTCCAATCCCACTTTGGTGCCTCTAATTCCTGTCCTCAACCAGCAGCATCCAGCCTGCTGCTGTCCCACCTGCACCTGCAATAAAACACCCAGCAAAGAGCAGAGTACAATGTGGATAATGCAGGAGAACATCAAAGCTGGCCTTGGCCTGTTTGCAGCAAGATTTGGAGTGAAAATGTAGCACGAACCATGTAAGAGGGACTTGCAGTTGGCTCAGCACCCAAAAATGTCTCAGGGAAATGATTTAGGATTTCCTCCAAGGTCTCCAGGCAGCTGTACCAGCAGCTGTTCCCTCTGCTCTTAGAAACATCTTCAGAAGTCCCCCCACGTTTGGTCATTCCTCAGCACCCAATCCCTCATTTTCAGGCACCCAGAGCACTCCAAACATCAACCAAAGCACCACAGACCCCTCAAAACCAGAGCCTTGACTGAAGATACCTCTGGAAGGGACAGAGGAGAGAAGGGGCAGGGAGATCAGAGAGGGAGGGAAGGACAACAGACAAAATCCAAACCACTGGAGGAGGAACACAGCTCCAGTGTGGAAGGATAAACTGTCACCTCAGGCAGAAGAAATGGAATCCCACCAGGCTGGGCACTTAATAAATTCTACCAAACACAAGCCTGACCTCAGGATGTTCTCCACCAAGCCCAAGCAACCTGCTGTCCTTAAATATTCCAATGCATTCCCTGCAAGGGAACACTGAGGAAAGGGGGAGGTGTGGAAACCTGAGCTGCACTTTCTGCTGCAGTTCCCTGTTCCTCAGTGGCCTGGGGAGGTGACACTTTTTTTGGGAGCCTGGAGCTATTGTGGGACAAATCTTTCCTATTTGCTCAGACTTCTGTACACAATCCCAACAAAGCCCTGACCATCTCCTTGCCTTAAAAACACCTGGAAATCAGCACACCCAACAGAGGCTGAAAATCCAAAATGATTCCTTTTTGTGCCTTTGCTGCCACAATCAAAAAGGACTAAAAATTTGTGTTTCAGAATTACAAAAAAAAAAAAGTCTTTCTAGTTTTATTTAATTTCAGCATTGTATTTAAAAAAGGAAATATCCCTAAAATTTTCTTTGGGAAAATAAGTTTAGTGGGCTTGAAGTGCAGAGAGAAACAGTGTGGGCACGTTGGAGCTGCCACAGGAAATGACAAATAAATGTGGTGCCAAACAGGATGCCAAAGTTGCTCATTTTTGAGCTCCAGTTTTGGGGTTGTTTTGTTTAGCTTTGCAAATGAACGAGATAATTGTTAATTACTCTTTCAGCTTTTGACAATTCCTTTATTCAGCTGATTTAAAATGTTGGATCGTTTCATTTCTCCCTGATTTGGTTTTTCTGTGGCCTTTCCAGTGTGTGCTGGTTTAGGATGCCAGGGGTGTGTTGGCATCTTTAAAAGGGAGATGAGGAGCACTTCAATCGCCCCAGTTTACCCAAGGTTTAAGTCACTGCTCAGTGATTGTGAGCAGCTCATAAACCCTCAGCAATTCGTGCTGGGTGACCAAGAACAGCAAAACCAGGAGAGAAAATGACATTCCATCCCAATGTTCAACCAGGGTATTTTTCTCAGGAATTTTTCATTTTGAAAATGCTACTGAAAGTCAACAAAAGGGAATTTATTCCTCCTGCTCAGTGATGTGTGGACCTGTTTGAAGTGGTTTCCCTCACTGGGCAGGTACTGGTTTGGCTCTCCCTGGGCTGGGATGCACTGGGAGGGATTCCTGCAGCACCTCAGCCTGGAGGTCAGGCAGGACAGCCCAGGACAACCCTGAGTGAGTGTCAGGCAGCCTAATTTTGTGTGTCAACCCTGAAAATTAGATAAACAATGACAAACCAGGCTTTTTAAATGAACTTGTCTCATCTGGTTCTCTTGATAAAGGGTACATTGCTCAGGTTCAGTGGCCCCCCAGACAGGTTAACTCCTTCAAGGGGAGCTCCTTGCACAGGGGGATGGAAATGATTTAAATATCTGACATGAAATTAAAAGGGCAGTGCCCCCCTGAACACCCAGCCCTGGGAATTCAAACTCATTGCTCACCAACCATCAATCATTTAGCCCAGTCAATTAAATTGCCATTATTCAAGGGTAAAAGTTCCATAATTTTACCTACCCTTAAAATTCAGCAATTTGCTTTCATGGCCTTCTCCTCTGCCCTGAGAAGTCTTTGTTTCTGATAATAACCCACCCAGGGCTTATTGCAAGAGACTTGCCATGGCAGCCTTGGCAGGACTGCAGATCCATGGGCATTTCCCAGCCCCAAGTGCCCCCAAGCAGCTCTGCTCCAGAGGGATGAGCTGTGCCAGGGAGATGAAATTCCCCCTGAGACACAAAGTCTCTGCATCCTCCAGAGCCCCAAATCTGAGCTACCTGAACCCTTCTAATGGAACAGCTCACATTGACCCTCACAAATCCAGCAGAATCTCTCTCATAAACAGGTTCCTTTGTCACTGACCACAAAATGTGGAGAGCACCCAGGAGGTTCAGTCCAAAGGAGGCAGAGCAGGAATAACAGCCCTTAAGCAACTCCCCTGGGATTTCAGGGCACTTTCCAGGCACAAAGTGAGTGAGGGTTTGTTGGGAGACTGGGCTAAAGGTCTATGAAAGAGGCAGATGCCACCCTAGAATGGCACCAAAGCACATTCCCCCTGTGAAATGCCAGGCAGCCACCAAAGGGCAAGGTGGTGCTTCCTGGGGCACCAAAGGGGAGAGGGATGGGCACAGGGACAGGGGGAATCCTGAATCCCAGATGGTGGGCAGGGATGCTGCTCTTTTTTGGCCAGTGCATCCAGATCTGACCCCCAACATCCCCTCCTTGTGCTTTTTCCCCTGGGCCAGTGAGAGGCTGATTGGGGAGGGCAGGAAATTAGAATTGACAGGAAAATACCTAATCCCTAAGCAAGGAAGGTTGGGAATAAACAGCAGTGCAGTGGCTGCAATGGTGCCGTCCATCCAACATTCCCTCTCCCAGGCACCCTCCCAGCCTGTGCAGCTCCATTTGTTACAACAGCACAGACAAATGATGCACTTCCCTAAAAAATCTGAATTCAGCATAACAAGAAGCACAATAAAAAGATCCCAACTGTTGCAGCCACAGCCTATCAAGACAATGGCAGTGCCCTCAGACAGCATTTCAAACACAGTTTATTAGCCTGTGATATGAAAAGGGTATTTTTATTGCATGATATAATGCAATGGGACCTTGGGCGCTCTGCACAAGGACCTTGCACTCAGAAGTGTAATGAACCCACAGTCCACAAAACATCGGAGTGCACATTAACCCCTCGTTAATGGCACATCAGGGCTGGGGGCACTGCACGCTGGCTGGGCACGGCTCCATCAGGCCAGTGTGCAGGGGAGCACAGCCTGCCCAGCCTCAGCACAAAGACAGCAAATAAATGGCACTGCTGGCTGCTCCAAGGGAGGCTTCCCAGGCAGAGGGGGCTGAGGAACAAACACACTGCAGGGTGGGCAGGGTGGACATGGAGCTGCACTGCCCAGCCCTGGGGAGCAGCAGAACGGAGCTTCTCCTGCCCAAACCTGAAAAAAAGGAACACTGCAAACCTGCTCTCACTCCCTAATCCCAGGGATGCTGCTCAGGCTTGGGAAAAGCATCCCCTGAGCCAGCTCTGCACAGCCCCAGGGGACATGTGGGACCTGTTTCCACCTGACCCCACCACGTGTCAGAGCCCTTCTCAGAACTGCAGCCCATGTCAGCACTAACTCAGTGGAAACCAGGACCAAACCACAGCATTGCCCACACTCCTGGGGCAGATGGGATGTTCCTGGGGCAGGTGGGGTGCTCCTGGGGCAGATGGGACACTCCTGGGGCAGGTGGGATGCTGTGGGGCAGGTGGGATGGTCCTGGGGCAAGTGGGACACTCCTGGGGTAAGTGGGATGGTNGTGGGGCAGGTGGGATGCTCCTGGGGCAGGTGGGATGCTGCTGGGGCAGGTGGGATGCCCCCTGCCCTCCCTCTCTGCAGGTGCCCTGCTCAAAGGAAAGCCACTGCAAAGGCTCCATCAGGACAGCCTGGCTGGCACAGGGAACACAAGCCCTACAATTCCCAAACATTCCAACCTGGCTGTCCAACAGCACATCCCAGTCAGTTCTCCCACTGCTACCAAGGTGTCCATGCTGTTTCCAGGGGAAATTCCTGCCCATTCCCATGTTTATGGGGAAGAAAGTCAAACAGCCACCAGGACAACCCCCAGTCTCAGCTCTGGAGCTGAAGCAGCTCCTCAGGACACCTGGAAAGTGCTGAGTAACCCAAAGAACCCTGAGCTGACCCCACAGCCCTCTCCAGTGACCTCAGCACATGCAAGATTCCATCCCTGCACCCCCTGCCTCCTCCAGCAGAGCAGGATTTCACATCTAGAGCTCCTCTCTCCAAGGACAAGCCACACTAAACGCTGCTCTAATTATCTGCTCGCTCTGCACGCGGCCGAGGCGGCTCCACAGCCAGGAATAGCAGCCAGGAATCCTCAGGCCAATTCTCTCCCTGCTGCCTTCCAAAACATGGAGAATTCTCAGGCACAGAAGGTGTCAGAGCACCCTCAGGGGAGGCTCCACCAGCTCCTCAGGCTGGAGTGGGGCAGCAAATCTGAAGGCTGAGCACACGTTAATCCAGAGAGACACAGCCCATGCCCAGGCTGAGAGGACTCTGCATGACCCTGTTGGGGTGTGAGGTGGCTGTTCCAGCTCTTGGTTTCCTGCAGGACCCTGTTGGGGTGTGAGGTGGCTGTTCCAGCTCTTGGTTTCCTGCAAGACTCTGTTGGGCTGTGAGGTGGCTGCTCCAGCTCTTGGTTTCCTCTTACAAGGACCCTGCAAGACCCTGTTGGGCTGTGAGGTGGCTGTTCCAGCTCTTGGTTTCCTGCAGGACCCTGTTGGGCTGTGAGGTGGCTGTTCCAGCTCTTGGTTTCCTTTTGCAGTTTTAGGATGGCTGTTTTTACCCTTTAAAGCAAAGTGTGAGCAGCTGAAGCAGCAGGGACTGGGAGGCTCAGCATGTCTAGCAGGAGTGTCCCCAGTGTCCCCAAGGAGCAGCAGGGACTGGGAGGCTCAGCATGTCTAGCAGGAGTGTCCCCAGTGTCCCCAGGGAGCAGCAGGGGCTGGGAGGCTCAGCATGTCTAGCAGGAGTGTCCCCAGTGTCCCCAAGGAGCAGCAGGGGCTGGGAGGCTCAGCATGTCTAGCAGGTGTGTCCCCAGTGTCCCCAAGCTGCAGCAGGGGCAGTGACCTCCCTGTCCCTCCCATGCAGCAATGGCAGGGCAGGTTTAACCCCAAACACCAGCTCTCCCAGTACTGCAGGGCTGTGCCTGAACTGGGCCCCAGTGTTTGCTGGCCCAGTTCTCTCTCCTGGTTCCTGTCCTCAAAGCAGCCACTATTGAGGGCAAGGACTGACTGGGGGGACTTACGCTTATTAATTGATAATGTTATTAATCGATACACCTATCATAGAATCTGCTTAGTAGTTCAATGTATAATGTACAGCAAAACCCACAGAGTACAGCCCTGTCCTTGAAGATGCCACACCAAGAGGCCCCAGAGCCTCCTGGACTAATTAAAACAGCCAGGATACACCATGAAATGAAGATAAATCAGAAAATGTCTCAAAAGAACAAGATAAATAGAGAAATTTGCCAATTAGACCAGTTACAGTTGCCAACAAGTCTGGTTTGAAGCAGTTTTGAGCAAAAGGTAAAGAGTTCATGAGAGGAAGACCACTGATTTCATCCCCAAAGCCCAGCAGAGCCCCCAGCCCTGTGGAGGAACAGCACAGGTGCAAGAGGGAGTGGCACAGGGTGGAGAAAAAGGAAATCAGTTCTTAAACTCATTCTAATAACCCTGCCCTCTCTAAGAGAATAATGTTTGTGCATGAAAAATAATAAATATGTCTAACTTACTTGGCTATAAACCTGTTGTTAAGTCAACCAGGTGTGCATGTTTTTGGAAGAACTATTCTGGAATAAACACACCTCTCTGTAACCTCACTGGATAGTCTTCTTTCTGCAAAACAGACTGGCTGTGCCTGGGGAGGCACCCAGAGCCCCAGAGCCTGGTGCTGCTGCCCTGAGAGCCCCCTGGCAGGGGGCAGAGCCAGGGAATCACAGACTCAGAGAATAGCCCAGGCTGGAGGAACCCTAAAGCCCATCCAGTGCCACCCCTGCCATGGGCAGGGACACCTTCCATAGCCCAGAGTGCTCCAAGCCTGGGGCCAAATCCAGGGAATCACAGACTCAGAGAATAGCCCAGGCTGGAGGAACCCTAAAGCCCATCCAGTGCCACCTCTGCCAAGGGCAGGACACCTCCCAACAGCCCAGGGTGCTCCAAGTCCCGTCCAACCTGGCCTTGGGACACTCCATGCACTGACTGGTGGTGTTTCCTGGAGATGCTGCAGGAACAAGGAGACATCCACAAGGAAATCCAAGCACCATCGGCCTCCCTGGAGCTCCTCCCTGCCCTCACTCCTCCACCAAAGGCAGAGCCCAACCTGCCCAACAGCTCCACACAGAACATCAGGAACTGTGGAATTTTGTTTGTTGGCCTCCCTAACATACAGTGTAATTAAAATGTTGATTACTAAACAGTTTAAACCTATGACAGACAATGCAGTTAAAGCCTACAGTTAGGTCAATATGTGATTTAGATTTGCCATTTAAAAACTCTCATTTAAATTTTGCATACATTAATCACTACCATACTTCAATGTTCTGATATCCACCTGACTACACTATTAAAATAAAACTTGCTGCCCCAGGGAAATCCTACTTATTCTTAATTGTTTCGAGGCTTTGATGGGCTTTTAATCTAAGATTAATTTATGCAATTTTAAATAACTCTTCTTATGATTAATAAGCTTGAAAATTAAAAGGAGTCTAAAGCAATTATAATGAGCATTTGGTCATAACCTCATTAGGAGAAGGAGTGAAGGATACAGCTCTGGAATTCTTACAAGACTACAATTTAAGGTTACTTTCAGAGGAGTCAAACATAGTTCTTGAAATTGCAAAGGCAGATTAGCCCAGGTCAGCCTGAGAACTGTGCCTGCCTAGATTAGCACAGCAATGATTTTCCCCTCTGATGATATGCAAGATGGTGAAAAGATGACACAAAGCATATCAAAGAAAGATAAATGGATAACACAACCAAGCACTGAAGCCTTGGAGTTACATTTCTTGTTTATCTGGGGTTTTTTTTGAGGATTCTTTTTGTAGGGGTTTCCCCCCCTTATTGTTTATCTCTTTGTAGATTAAATTTTACCAAAGCACTGTCCCTTTTTATATCAGAAAGTTAATTGCAAGGGATCTTCAGCTGGCTTGATTTTGTTGAAGCACCAAAACTCCTGCAACTCACAGAATTTCTCTTCAAATAACAGTCTCAAGCCTAATGGATGGAGCAAGAGAAGAACAAGCTTAACTCAAACCTCAACATCTTAACCTGAAGAGGAACTGTCTACCCAGATTTCTGTTTTTAAACAGCAACACAGATCCTTCTGTTATGATTAAAATCCTTCTTTTCCACCTTCTCCTGAGGTTCTGGATGGCTGCTGGTCCCCAAACCAGACCTCAGAAACCCCTGGTGCACTTGGCTGGTGTGTCCAGCTGGCAACTCCTCAGCAGTGAAAGCTCAGGGGGAATTCTGCAGGTCAGACCAGCAGGACTGGGAGCAGCTCTCCATGCTCTAGAATTCCAGCCTGGACAAACCCACAATGAATTTCTGTGCTCTGGAATTCCAGCCTGGACAAACCCACAGTGAACTTTTGAACTTTTCCATGGCTCTCCATGCTCTGGAATTGCAGCCTGGACAAATTCACAATGAACTTTTCCATGGCTCTCCATGCTCTGGAATTCCAGCCTGGACAAACCACAATGAATTTCTGTGCTCTGGAATTCCAGCCTGGATAAACAACAGTGAACTTTCCCAGGGCTCTCCATGCTCTGGAATTCCAGCCTGGATAAACCACAGTGAAGTTCTGTGCTTTGGAATTCCAGCCTGGACAAACCCACAATGAACTTTTCCATGGCTCTCCATGCTCTGGAATTCCAGCCTGGACAAATCTGGCTCTGGAGGGAAGGCTGTGGCTTCAGAAATGCAACAACGAAAAAAAATCCTGTTTAATTTCAAAATGAGTGAGTGGAGCAGGCTGTGAGCACCAGAGGTTGATTGGAACCCAACTGAAGTGCCTGCCAAGCCCATCGGAACCCGGGGGGGCCCTTCACTGGCTGCTCCCTGTGCAGGCTGAGCCAGGACCGGCCACGCCGAGAGGGCCCCCCAGAAATGAACCCTAAGCAGGAGCCATGAAATATTCAGCCTCCCACTTGATCAGGGCAGGGTTTGGAAGAGCAAACAAGACAAAAATCGATTCCTTGGTGCCCTCCAATCAATCCCCCAAAACGGGCAGGGCATCTGTCTGTGCTCAGTGCTGTTTGCTCTGGCAGCTTTGCCGTAATTGTGGCTGTTTATCTCCGGTGTCCCCGGGGCCCTCAGCTCCACATCACTAATACTTAACACTCATTTCACATCTCTCAGCTCCTTGGAATCCTCCACAGGTTTCTGGGGGCTCTGGAAACCCTGAGAGCAGGACCACGGAGCTCTTTGTGCGTGGCACAGGTTCCGGCACCACCAGCTGCTCCCGGTGCCCACCGGGGATGGCACCGACAAAGGGGCTCTGCCAGGGGCACCAGAGGCAGTTCCAGCAGGGCAAACACAGCTTGGATGGGAAGGCAAAAGGAAAAGCCAGCCCTGAACAAGAAAGTTGCTGCCATCACCAAGCGCCGTCAATCACCGGGAAAATCCGATTAAAAATCTCGTGTCCCCTGTTTATATACAGGGTTTTTTTTTGTCAGCCACACAAATGAGAAAGTGGCATTAATTGATTTTTTACTACTCGAGGCCCTGATCCTGCAGCTGAATTTGGGGGGTGGGAGAATGGAGCGGCACAAATCTGATTAAGGGATTGGAGGCACAATGCACAGCCGGCACTAAGAAGCCCTGTCTCCTTCTCCTGCTTATACTCTGCTTATTCACAGGCAATTCTTGCTCTGATTTAATGCTGCAGGAGTGTCCTGAGGTGCTGAGCACGGTACAGACCCACAAGTAGCTGCTCCTGCAGAAGCACCAGCCATTTAATGCATGCAGAGTGTCTGAATACATTTAAAATACCAATTTCGTGACACAAATCCTACCTAGGCTGCAACAGTTGCCTGTGAGAGGGAATTCCTTGATGAATTTGCAATGGGCAGAAAGGACAATATGCTGGGAATTGAAGACATGGCTCTGATTTTGGAACTGTGAATGGTTCTATTTTCCTAGATTTTTGAAATAAAGAAGACAGCTGACATAAAAAACATCAACACGGTAAATGCACAAGTTCTCAATGTGAAAGATTTGTAATTCTGCCACCAGAAAGAGTGAGATGTAAATATTTGTCCCTGTGCCTGGAGAACTCCAGAACAACTAGAAGTGCCAACTGAAACATTTGCTCAAATTAAACTGCAAAGCCCAGGAGACTCCAGGAACCAAAAATATTAACTCTATCACTCTAAGCTGTTGCCAATTTGTTTTTGTCCAATTCCCTCAGATTTCCAACACTTCTTCGAGCCAACTCAAGTCATTCCTTTTCACATTTCACTCTCAAGTGCTGAACGTTGTGCAGCTTTAGGGCTTGGTAGGGAGTCAGATGTTTGCTGCAGAAAAGGCTCTGAGCCCCCCAGCAAGGGCTGGGCAAAGGCAGGGAATGAGGACAACACCTTCCCACCCCACCACTCCCACCCAACCACCTCCCCAGCCCCAAATTTCTGCTACTGCTCCATTTGGTGACACTGATAGAAAGTATTTCCCTATTTCAAGAGCTGATTTCTCGAGTGACAAAGAACTCACACCCCTAAGGACAGAGATGGAGGTTCCCCCTTGTTTTAGACAGATGAAGGGGCAAAGATTCCTGACCCACTTTCCCAATTTCAGCTTGAGCAATGCTGCCACCTGAAATAATACATGGCTTTTCTTCCTAAGCCCCCCTGAGCAAGGAAAATAATGAACACAGAGTGACAGGAGCATCCTGAGCCCCGGGGTGAAACCCAGCACCAAGGGAGTCAATAGAAATGTTGACTTTGCCTCCAGTGTATCCAGGATTTGATCCAGAACTCCTTGTCCACCGTGTGTCTGAATTGATAGACTGCAGCTCCACTTTAACATTTATCATCTATATTTAATGGCTGAACTGGATGATCTTTTCCAGCCTAAATGATTCTATATTTACAACAGCTGAAAGCTGGCTCTGCCCCTTTTTAGCTTGGGAAATCAGGAGAGAGCCCTTTCCTTTACACCTGGCACATGGCTGGTGCCTGGCAGGATTTCTCCTTGTCAGGGAGTGAATAACTGGGCTGGTTGTGACAGAGAGAGCCCAAATGTTCACACACAGCAATCCATCCCAGGGCCAAGCAGGGACACTTTGATGCAGGACAAACCATCACTGAGAGATCCTGCACTGGGGCAGGGAGAAAAGGAGCCAAAGAGGGGAAAATACAGCTGATTTCACCCAATTTATGGGGTGATTTGTGTTGGTCTATCCCAAAAGTTACCAAACACCATCACCCCCCCAAGCTGTGCAGCCACCTGAGCTCCTCAGTGACAAAAAAGCCCTTCTAGTGACAAACCCAAGCACAGGATTTTATTGGCTTTATTCTGAAGGTTTAGATGAAAACCCAGGTGGGATTATGCTGATCCTCCACTCGTTTGTTTAAACCATAAAAGTGTTTCCTGGGAGCTACAACCAAGGGTTTAACACAATGAACTGCAAACATTTTTAGCTCTACCTGCTAAGAAGTGCTGCTGTCCAGACCCTCTAGAATAAGTAAAAGATGATCTTAAAATATACCTACTTAAAATACAGCACCTTAAAATACAGCTACTTAAAAGCTTCACATTTTGAATTTCCTGTACTTGTTTGAAACAGGGGAACAGGCAGCCAGAACCCATTTTTGAGAGTCTGTAACATCTTGACATATTCTTAACACATTTAAATACACAAAAAACCCTATTTATGTGAAAAAAACTCCCATTCCAGGTAATAAGGTGAGGGTGCCTGGACTGAAGCTTTGCCTGGAGTGGAGAGAGGGATTGCTGAATGCACAGGAATGGGGAATTTCAACATTATCATTTTAATGCATTAGGCATTAAAATAATAATAATAATAATAATAATAAAAATAAAATAATAAATAATAATTATAACCAAGAACATGTTTCCCAGCAGGTTTTGACACAGATGATGTACAATCACACAGCCTTCTAAACAAATACACCACCACCATAAAAAGCACCAGTAATGCAAATTTCAAAACAGGAGAAAAGTTCCCAGTTGGGTTCGAAACTGGGAGACTTGAATAAAAATGGTCAGATCTGTGCCAAAGGAACCAAGTGGAGGAGGTGAGTGAACCCTTGGCCAACAGCTTTGCCTGTTTGCACCCTTGGCCAACAGCTTTGCCTCTCCCAGTCCCATCTTTAGCACCCTTGACCAACAGCTTTGCCTCTCCCAGTCCCATCTTTTGCTTCACTGGCCAATAGCTTTGCCTGTTTGCACCCCTCACCAACAGCTTTGCCTCTCCCAGCCCAGTCTTTCCTTGAGAATCCCAAGCAGCCTCCTGAAGGCTGTACTTTTATTCCTCCATGGCACAGCAGAACAGAATTGCTGCCACATCCCCACTTTTGGTGTTACAAATCCATTTCTTGCCATCAAAGCTGTCCCTTAAACAGGCAGAGGTAGCACAGCCCAGTTTGGTGCTGCCTGACCAAAAAAGCCTCCCCAAGAGCCCCTCCCCAGCCCTGCAAAGCCCATGCAGAGGGGAGAGGGAAAGGCCAAGCTTGCAGCTAAAGGGGAGATTTGAAACAATTACCAAAGCAGGGCAGTGATCTCATAAAGGCAATTTCTGCGCCAGCTTGTTTGCTGCAACTCTCCCTGCTCGGAACAGCCAGAACAGATAATAACTATTAGTAAATCAAACTCCTGCAGTATCCAGCTGTGCCTCCCCCATTTACATACAGATAGAATGGGTATATGGTTTTAATATGTATGGGAGCCATACTTTTACCACAGCTGAAGTGCACGCTACAAAGGAGGAGCAGAATGGGCTGGGAGCAGCAGGAGATAATAAAGTGGCCCAGATAAAGTAGCAGCCAGCGATTGATCTCAACCAGGGCTGGGGCTTCTCTCTGACCTGATTACTTACTATGCATAGATTCCATTAAATAGAGCTTAGGATGGAAAGCTTCGGGAAAAGCCCATGGATGCAGCTCTGGAGCCAGCCCAGGCAGTGCCAGGCAGTGCCCAAAGGTGCCAGGGCAGCCCAGGCAGTGCCAGGCAGTGCCCAAAGCTACCAGGGCAGCCCAGGCAGTGCCAGGCTGAGCCCAAAGGTGCCAGGGCAGCCCAGGCAGTGCCCAAAGCTACCAGGGCAGCCCAGGCAGTGCCAGCTGCACCTAAAGCCACCAGGGCAGCCCAGGCAGTGCCAGCTGCACCTAAAGCTACCAGGGCAGCCCAGGCATTGCCAGCTGCATCTAAAGCTGCCAGGGCAGCCCAGGCAGTGCCTAAAGGTGCCAGGGCAGCCCAGGCAGTGCCAGGCTGAGCCCAAAGGTGCCAGGGCAGCCCAGGCAGTGCCCAAAGCTACCAGGGCAGCCCAGGCAGTGCCAGCTGCATCCAAAGCTGCCAGGGCAGCCCAGGCAGTGCCCAAAAGTGCCAGGGCAGCCCAGGCTGCACCTAAAGCTACCAGGGCAGCCCAGGCATTGCCAGCTGCATCCAAAGCTGCCAGGGCAGCCCAGGCAGTGCCTAAAGGTGCCAGGGCAGCCCAGGCAGTGCCAGGCTGAGCCCAAAGCTGCCAGGGCAGCACAGCCCTACTGCCCAGACACACCTGGCCCTGTGGGCAGGCTGGCACACCAGGAAACCCCATGGTGCAGGCAAAACATGGAAGTGCCCAGGGAAAAATACAGAATTGGTGAGATTTTCATTTTGGAAGGGGAGAGGAGAAAGAGCAACAGGCTGAGATGTTGTGAAGCCTTCCCTGTGCTAATACAGGAATATATTCCATTTAACTGACTCTGTGCCCTTCTCTTAAGAGGGAACAAAGTGGAGATAAAGGAGGAGCACTTTAGAATGAGTTTGGAACAAGCTCAGAGCAACCACTGGTAAATTCTAAAGGTTGCTCCTTTCCCTGAGTGGGCAATTCTCCAATTACTTGGTGAAATTCCTCTTGTCAACCCCATGGAACAAGTCTGTTAATGTGAAATACTTTGAAACAATTAATTAGTCCTGTAAACACAGAGAAACCAACGTGCCAGCTTGTTTGGGGGATGGGAACATCGAAGAAAGGCCAGAGAGTGAATAAATAATAATAAAATAAATCCAGGACCCCCAACTATGCCAACTATCATGGAAATGTGGTGTTCACCTGCACATGGATTCCTTCCCACAGGAACTTCACACAGCCTTGATTCTGACCCTATTTTTTGCTCAAACTGGGATTTTTATAAGAGCAGAGCTCCTGTGGCAGAGAGGGCAACTCCAGCCCTGTGTGAGCCATGGCAGTGCCAGAGCTGCAGGGTTGGCACTGCAGGGGGGTCAGGCAGCTCCTCAAAATGCACCCAACAATTCCTGGATTATCAGGAGAGCAGAGAGCTGGATGCTGTGCTCCCTTTGTTTTGCTTTCAGTCTCTCCCTGTGCTGAGCTGGTCAGCACAGAGTCCCCTCCAGGATGGGCAGTGCCCGCAGGGAGGAGCCAACTCCAACCCCACTGGACTAATGATGGTTTGTGTTTCTATCCCCTTCATCCTTCAGACTACATGGCTTTTAAATTAAAAAAGATCCCCAAACTCCAGGAACATGCACCAGTCCTGCCCTAATTGAAGTCAATGACAAGCTGACCTTGATAGATCCAGGATTTCCCTGCCAGAACCTGCCCCACTCTGCCCACCCCGGTGTTTCCATCACTCTGCCCACTGTCCAATCCATCAGAATTCCAGGGAGGTCTCAGGGGTGGATGGTGTGGAATTGGAAGGATACTGTGCTAGAATTCAGAGGGTATTTGTGTTCAGGAAATGACTGGCCATGGCACTCAGTGATGGGACACAGCTTGGAGGTCTTTTCCAACCTAAATGTGATAATTAACAGCTTTTCTTCCGGCCCCGTTTTCCAGCAATTACTAATAAATAAATGATTACATTTTCAACTTAATGCCTATAAATGAATTGATACATCTGTATTTAAAGACAGGCTGTGAACACAGATATACCCACCACGCTGATGTGCATGTGAGGTTTAGAAATAAAAGGACTGGGGAAGGACAAGAATGGAACTGGTTTGACTGGGGAGCAACTCCTGAGCTACCAGTGGGGGTGGCACAGAAAGCACAGGAGGGAATTCAGGGCAGTGGGGAGGCTCCTGCAGGCAAGGACTTCATTTCACCCCCTCCTATTTTACTCCTTGTTCTGCAAGTTTCTTTAGAACTGAATAAGGAGCAGCACGAGGGGCAAAATGCATGAAACCAAACAGTTTGTTTAAAAAACAGGCCCTCTTGTTTTTATTTTTTTTTTTTTCTTCCAGAGCCGCTGGAATTTCCAAATTATTTCACAAAATACCTCCTTTAAAAGGGGCCCAGCACACTCCAGGGCATGTAGTTGTAAAGATAAATCTGTGCACTTGCCTGGGACTGCAGGCACTCACCCTTTGGCCTCAGTTTTATGGCTCTGCACCCTGGAGTGGTGTTATTGCTTCCCAACATCCAGCTCCACTTCTGGGGGCTGTGGCTCTGCAGATGTTTTATTTATAAGTGGCAGGGCCATTGCATCACCCCAACGTGCCTCTCTCTGCACACAATTGAGGTTTTATGGAAGCCCATTGCATTGTTTTAATAGCTGAGCCAGCCAGCCATGGCAGAGCAGAGCACGGGGGAAATGCGGCCACGGCTCCAGAACCTGCTCCAAGTTCCCTCAGATGTGACTAAACTGCAAGAATTTGCCAACCATCAGGAGTTCATAAAAAAGGCAAAATCAGGCAGTGTGAGCCTTGGGCAGGAGACACCACCCAAAGTGGAGGGCTTTGAGAAACTTTAAGGCTCTTTTAGGGAGGGATTTGAACAGGTACCTGACTGTAAATGCAGCCGGGGGGAAGTTCAGACCCTTAAAATCAGATTCACAGTTAAATATTTCCCCACCCAGGACCTCAGCTGAGACTGGGATTGTGAGACACCTGCCCCAGGGCATCTCCAGAGCTGAGCCTTTCACTGCAGAAGAGCTGCAACAGAAACTCTGGTTCACCCTCCCTGCAGCTCCCAGTGTGTAACAAGACATGAGAGAGGATGCACAAGTGTCTCTGTCCTGCTAAAATCCTTTAAAATCATTCCTATATTAAAATTATTCCTATATAAAATTATTCCTATATAAAATTATTCCTATATAAAATTATTCCTATATAAAATTATTCCTATATAAAATTATTCCTATATAAAATTATTCCTATATAAAAATTATTCCTATAGTTAAATTGTTTTTAAAATTATTCCTACATAAAATTATTCCTATATAAAAATTATTCCCATATTAAAAATATTCCTATATTAAAAANATTATCCCTATATTAAAATTATTCCTATATAAAATTATTCCCATATCAAAATAATTCCTATATTAAAATTATCCCTAAATAACAATTATGCCTATATCAAAATCATTCCTATATTAAAATTATTCCTATATAAAATTATTGCTATATTAAAATTATTGCTATAGTAAAATTATTCCTATATAAAATTATTCCTATATAAAATTATTCCTATATCAAAATTATTCCTATATCAAAATTATCCCTATATTAAAATTACCCCATATTAAAATTACCCCTATATTAAAATTATCCCTATATTAAAATCATCCCTATGCTAAAATCATCCCTATGCTAAAATGACCCCTAGCTATTTCATCCACAAAAATGGGATGGTTTTCCAGGAGCCTCCAAGTTACAGGAAGCAGCAAATAAAGGAAAGTACTGACATTTAAAAACCAGAGATACCTGATGTGAGTCAGAGGGGATTATGACTCTTGGCTACAATATAAATTGCTGTAAATATGTGTAGGAATTGCTCGAGATGGTGTTTTTCTGGCTGCTTAAAAACAGTCAAAACAGCACTAAATGCAGAGCCACGAGGGACCAGCTCGAGAGCACGGAGCCTGTTATTGCCTCACTGAAAAAATGACAATTACCAGCAAAAAAAGTGGTCTCTGAGCTGAGATTCCAACCCTCAGAACCCTCCCATGGCCAGGCCAAAGCTACAAATTCACTCAGTCTTCTGCAGCCAATACAATTTGGTTTTACATGAATCCAAGGGAAAACTGAGGCTCCTGCACTGCATTACAATCCACTATTCTGACCCCATCCTCCCTTTGCAATCCTCACATTTTGAAAGGTTAAGGTGGCAAATGCTGACCAAGAGTGACCTACATTAAACTCCAATCCCTGCCCATCCAAACTGAAAATCAAAAAGGGGTATTAAGCATCAAAATGGTTTGGACTCCAACTTGATCGTGGCTCTGAAAGTTCTGTACGAACTCCCCAAATCACAAGTGAACAGCGAAATATCCAACAACTTCAGTGGAATAATAATAATAATAATTCCCCCTTTGGTTTGGGTGTCCTCTGTAAACAGGGAATTGCTGCACAAGCCTGGAAGAGTCTAAAGGCAGATTTGTACACACTGAAAAATGCAGGGAAAAATTGATACACTTTTATTTTATATATATATGTATGTGTGTGTGTGTATATATATATATATGTATATATGTGTATATATATGTATATATGTGTGTATATATGTGTATATAGGTATATATATATGTATATATGTGTATATATATGTATATATGTGTGTATATATGTGTATATAGGTATATATATATGTATATATGTGTATATATATGTATATATGTGTGTATATATGTGTATATAGGTATATATATATGTATATATGTGTATATATGTATATATATGTACACACACACACACATGTATATATATATATGTATTTATATGAATAAAAAGTAATCACTGACAGACACAAACTGAGTTTTCACTTACCATTAAATCTTCAGGTGCTGGTCTTTCCTTTGGTTGCTTCTTCATGCTGTGTCATGAAACACAATAAAAAGAACATCAAAACAACCGCTCATTTATTCTGCATGTTTAAACATTGAATTATCTGTTCTCTCTTGCATCTCTTTTAGCACAGAGTGGAGCATTTCAATGTGTTTTTCACGTTTTCAGGTGCTGAGGGAGGACAGGGTTCCTACTGGCCAATCTATCCAGGGATTTTTCCTTCCCTATGGGCTGGAGGATGTTTGGAAGCAGGAAAAGTGGATTAATACAGAGCCCCCAGAAATGCAGCCAGCTCAGAAGGCCCAGTGAGTGCTGCCCATTTTTCTGGGGATTATGACACAAAGAATTAGGCAAACAGGTGGGAAATTCAGCTCCACTGCTGAACAGCTTCAGGAGCCCAGGCAATACCCTGGGGTTCCTCCCTTCCTCTCCCCCATTTATTTCCATTACACTGCAGGGTGATAGTTCATTACACAGCATTAACCTGTTTATAAGATCATGTTTCTCATGCAAACAGTCCTAGTTTTCCAGGCAACAGGTGCAATTAACTCCTGAAGGCTGTGCTGAGCTGCATGAAGGAACACAATAACGTGGCCCAGAGGTGACCACCAGGAGCTGCCTACTGACTAATTGGATGCCATCCAACCAGCCAGGCTTTATGGCAGAGCTGGCACAAAGTCTGGGCTGCTGCTCACTTGACATCTCTCCTGGTTATTAGGAATTGATTGCTTAAATAATCTATACTTCCATATTAGTTGCTCTTTACAAGCAGTAATTCCTCCCGCTGAAAAGCACAGCTAATATAACATTACATATAAAATACTGGATGATTTGTGCTGCAAACTGGAGATATTAAGGACACAATTTACCTTCCCTACACACAACCACGAGCCCCTCAAATAATCAAGTAGCACAAGCTGTCTGAGGTAGCAGTTTAATCTGACAGTCCAAAGTAGCTGCATCCCCAGGGAGAACAAGGCTATTAAGCACCATCAGTTCTGCTTCAGGTTGACATCTGGGGAAATTTTAACACAGGTTATCCCTCCCTCTGCCTCAATTGGTTTTTTTAAATGGTCTGCCATCAATTTTTGGGGGAGGATAAAAACATGCAGCTCCACACACAGCAGCCAAACAGCCTCTGTCTTGGTAAGCTGAAACGACTGAAAACTGAAGCCTCTCTTACACAAACTTTAATTATTTAGCTACTTTAATTAACCGATCATCAGACTGCTTTTTGTGTCTGGATTTGTTACAGGCTTGAGAGGTCCTTTCTCCTGGATTATCCAGTCAAAATTCAATGTCATCAGGTCACTTTTGTGGCACTGGCCCTGACATATGGTACAAACCCCACAATGGGCAAAGCCCAACCTACAGCTCTGTAAGGGGTTTGGAGGAGGACACAGCCCTGGGGCAGGAGACATCCCTGGAACAGGACAGATCTCTGGGGCAGGAGACATCCCTGGGGCAGGACACACCTCTGGGGCAGGACACACCTCTGGGGCAGGAGACATTCCTGGGACAGGACACATCTCTAGGGCAGGAGATATCCCTGGGGCAGAACACATCCCTGGGGCAGGAGACATTACTGAGATAGGACACATCCCTGGGGCAGGAGACATTCCTAGACAAGGGGACATTCCTAGACCAGGAGACATCCCTGGGGCAGGAGACATTCCTGGTGCAGGACACATCCCTGGACCAGGACACACCCCTGGGCAGGATTCCCTCTCCCACACACCGATGGCTCCCTCTGACTTGGCAGAGCTGAACGTCCAGCCCTGGGTGTGCTTGGTCACAGCAAAGACCCTTTTCCCTCAAAGATACCCTATTTTTACAAACTTCAAGATTATTTCTCTGCTGTACAGAAATACCTGCCCTTTATTTCATTTTTTTCAGGGCAGTGTGACAGTGAAATAGGGATTTTTCCCTTCACTTTGCCTCTTTTGGGTATCTTACCCTCAGGATTTGGTCCTTTAGTCACTCAAGAACTGCCTTCTTTATTCTACAACCTCCTCCTCTCCCCAGTCCTCCTTTCATTTAAAAGGTTTCCAATCAACCACTCAGTTTTAAGGACAGAAAACACACCCAGTGGTGCATTTTAAACCACGACTCTCCCTAAAAATTACTTACTGAGAAGCCAATGAGTTCATCAAGGCCTTGTGCCTTCCCAAACAGCCAGGCAATTAATTTGAGAGGGAATATTTTTAATGATGACATCACCCACATGAGCCTTTGCTGAGCCTTCCCCCAGGGCACCCTTGGGGGGCTCAGCACCCACATTCAGGGGCTCAGCACCCACATTCAGGGGCACAGCACCC
>VWZD01006815.1:37110-50021 GCA_013396695.1 Sakesphorus luctuosus | reverse complement strand
AGAGAGAGAGACATAGATATAGATATATAGATAAATATATATATAAAAAAACCTTTTCTGACTTTAGATTTACTCCTACAAGGACAACTTTCTTCCACAGCATTCCTAAACACACACACACATATATATAAAACAACAACAAAAATCCCTTCCAGCCTCTCTAGCCAATCTACTTCAAAGCCTTGCACAGCCCTAATGGCAGGAGCTCTGCACCAACTAACAAGTTGGCAGAACGCGGCGGTGGCTGGAGGTGGCTCAGAGCTCCTCACTTGAAAGCCCGTCTGCTCTGTCCCCACCTTCTGCCACCCCAGCAGGAAGGTGAGGGCTGATTACACCTCAGCACCAGGTCACTTCTTGCTCTTTTTCTCAGCAGCAGGTGCCAAATGGGACCAATTACACGTTGGGGGCGTTTGGGGGTGAAGTTCTGCCTGCTGGGATTGGAGCGGCAGCAGCGAAACTCATTTATTTCCACACCTGCAGCTGGATGGGAACCAAGGGCCAAAGGGCAGGGGTTTATCCAACAGAATACTCAGCCCACCTCTGCCAGACACCCCAAATCAGGTGGGGACCAGCAATTCCCTCAGCACCAATCCCTGCTCCCAAAGCTCCTGGAAACACCAGGAGCCTCCTCCGGTTTTGGGGAACACAGGTGGGCACTCCTGGTCAATATGCCAGTGGGTACCTGGGGCTGTTTGGTTGCCACTCCTGGGGCTACTTCTGTGAGCCCAGAAAAGGGAAGGGAAGAAGAGGAGGAGTGCAATTAATTAAAACCAGGAATAATCCCGAGTGCAGGTTAAGGCATCCTGACTACCTGAAAGGAGGTTGTACCCAGGTGGGGGTTGGTCTCTTCTCTCAGGCAACCAACAGCAGGACAAGAGGGCACAGCTTGAGCTCTGCCAGGGGAGGTTTAGGTTGGATATCAAAAAGAAATTCTTTGCAGAGAGAGTGCTCAGGCATTGGAATGGGCTGCCCAGAGAGGGGGTGGATTCTCCATCCCTGGAGGTGTTTAAGGTGACACTGGATGTGGCACTGAGTGAGAATCCACCATGTCTTGATCCAACCCCACTGTGATCACCAGCCCATGGGTTGGACTTGATGCTCTGAGAGATCTCTTCCAACCCAGCTGACTCTCTGATTCTGTGATCCCCACCCCTCACCCGTTGTGGGGCTCTGGCAAGAAGCTGGAAAAACAGGTTAATCCTTTCAGCAGAACCGTAATTGCTTTTCCTCTAAAACAAACACAGGAGTTTCTCCTCTCCTTGCTGCTCTCTGGGGGCTCCTGAGGCAGCAGAGCACGGCAGTGTTGGGCACACAGAACCTCCAACCCACCCCAAACCCATCTCTGAGCAGAGGGAAAGGCATCACGGTGTGAAACGCTCGCATCGAGGGCACAGCAACACTCAACCCATTTGGTGGTGCCTTCCTTCCCCTGGCCCCTCCCCCTGCATTTTTATTGCTTTTTCATAAAACACTGCTGCAAATAATCAAGCATGACCATTGACAGCCACAAGATTGAGTTTTAGGAAGCATTAAATGAGCTTGCCCTCTTGGGAAGGTTCTTGCTCAGGTTGGTCTAAAGGTAATTATTCAGCAATTCCTACCTGTGGTTTTACCTTGTTCCTCTCCAAGTCTCTGAATCTCATACACTGGTAAGGTCACAGTTTCTGGCTCCATAAAACTACACCCTAAACCAGCTTACACAGGGCAATTTAGGGTGGGTTTGGGCACACACACACACATGTTTATATCCCATGGAAGTCTTCAAACTCCACAAATTGTCAGGTTTCATGCATTTAAATCAATACCTGAGAATCTACAGAGAAACTCCTGAAGAAAAAAATTACGCCTTGTTCCATTCTGAGCCTTTGGAGTTTTTTTACCTCATTTATAGCAAGAACAAAATGTAGCACTGATGCAGAAGGTTAAGGAATTCAGGACTCAAGAGGAAACACTCATCGTGTTATTTGATCAAGCTGAACATCCTGTGAATTTGTAAGGCTGTGCCACAGCAATAAATGCAGGGATATATTTAACCATGGGAAAAAAAAAAACAAACAATAGAAACAACTCCACAGAATCCATGTAAGAAGTGCAAGTTAATTTTTTCCACAGGAAAACTGGAAAATGTATTGCCACTGAAATGCTTCACAGCCCAGCGTTAACACCCCACCAGCATTAAGTGAGGCTGCTGAGAGTTTCTGGAGTAAAGGATTTGAAAAGAGACACACACAAAAAAAAATAAAAAGAAAAGAGGTCTTTGATTTGTGGAGTTTGGAAAGTCCTTGAGCTAGATTAAACTGCAGTCTTGTGAGACCGAGTATCTCTGTGGGGGCACTTAACAGAACTGCTCAGGAAACTCATGGAAAGCTTCTCTCTACTTACTCCTGGAGCTATCAGGGTAAGGAGTCATGAGGACAACTAATTAATTTTTCTTCTCAATTTCTGCCTGACTTGGTAAAGCAGGCAGGTTTTGCAATGCTGCCTCCTATTTGCAGAAAACAGGATTTCTCTTGGAAGTCTTTCCCCCCCAAGTTTCTAACGTAATTGGAAAAATACAGTCATAAAATCACAGGATATGCTGAGTTGGAAGGGGCCCAGCAGGACCATCCAGTGCCACTCCTGGCCCTGCAGACACCCCAACAATCCCACCCTGTCCCTCAGAGTGTTCTCCAACCACTCCAGTAATTTAACAAGAACTGATGGACAAAAACTGAGTTCTTTTTCTCCCTAATTCAAAAGCAAATAAACCAAAAGCAACACCAAAGTCACCCCTGCAGTGAGACAAACCATGACAACTCAGAACCCAAACTGATGCACTTCAGGGCATGAAGAAGGAAGGAAATCAGGGCTGATGTTCCTCCAGAGCTGGTGGCCACCAGTGCTCCAGGAAGGGACACTCCAATCAAATAAAGGGGAAATAAACCCCCCTGGAGAGCCCAAGGAAAACTGAAAGGAGGTCCTTAAGCCAGGAGGAATGTCTGCTGTGGGCATTGCAGCTTTTTGTCTGCCCAGCCTTTTCCAGGTGCAGAATAGACACCTCTGAAGCCAAACCCCATGGGATGCAAAGGCTGGAAAGCTGAAAAAAGCACAAAGCTTTGGGGTTTGGGCTTTTGGGATGTTTGTACCCGAGCTGGAATCACTTCCTGAGCACTGATGTGACCAGAGATCAGGAAAAAAGACAGTTTTAGAAGCTTTCAGAAATCCTCCATCTGGGATACAGCTGAGGAAGCAACTAAATGGTTGGATTTGATGGTATTTTCCAACCTCAATGACTCTTGATTCTAACAGTGCTTTCCTACATAACACATTTTGACCTCAAGGTAAGAGGGAAATAAGGAACTACAGGCTGGAAGAGCCTTGGGAACAATGTCACTTCTCAACCTGCCGCAAGGACACAAAAAATGGCACTATCAGAGCTCTGATTTTCCTGAAAAACTTAATCCCACCTTTTGCTGCAGAGTGGCAGGACCCAGGAACCCATAACGCCCAACCTGCAGGTGTGGAACAGCCTCACTGACCTTCCACACTGAGAATATCCCAGGCCATGAAAAGGAAAATGCAGAATTCTAAGCAAGGCTCCAACTCCCATCAGCTCTGCTTGGAACTGGGAAGTGGAATTGGATTTATTAATACTTGCAGATATCAGGCAAGAGAACAGTTGACTGGACCAGGTGGGTTGTGTGGGATGTTGCTGGAGATCTGCAGCCTGAGCAGGGAACAGGTAAGAATTGTTTTGTCAGCTCAAAAGAAAACATCACAGGAAGAGTTCTGAGACCAGGAGCAGCAAGAGAGGTTAACAGAGATTCTGATTCTATTTGCAGCCTTCAGGTTTCAGAGTTGTGCACCAGGTGGGACTGGGTGGCCTGCATTTCTCCAGGCACAGAATCATGGAATCCTCAAGGTTGGAAAATGAAGATCATCAGCTCCAACTGCCAACCCATACCAGCACCATGTTCCCCACTAAACCCCCTTCTCAAGTGCCCAGCCATGTGTTTTTTGAACACCTCCAGGGCTGGGGACTCCACCACTGTCCTGGGCAGCCCCTTCCAATGCCTAATCCCCCTTCCTGTGAGGAAATTCCTGCTGTGCCACCTGCCCCTTCCCTGGCCCAGCCTGAGGCTGTGCCCTCTCCTCCTGTCCCTGTTCCTGGAGCAGAGCCCGACCCCCCCAGCTCCCCTCTCCTGGCAGGGATTGCAGAGAGGGAGAAGGTCCCTCCTGAGCCTCCTTTTCTCCAGCTGAGCTCCCCCAGCTCCCTCAGCTGCTCCTGGGGCTCTGTGGTTTGCATTTCCAAACGATCATCTGGAACAGATTCCGACGACAAAAACTTCTCACTGTTTTCTGCACCTCCTGCTTTGGAGGCAAAACCCTTTTTCATGGCAAACCCTTTGGCTGCATGACCATGAAAGACAGGACAACACATAGGACTCTTTCCAAGCCAGGCAGTGGCTTCTAGGCTGATCCATCCTCCTGCATGTTGTGGGGAGGCTGCACACACAGCGCGGCCTTCCCAGTGGGAACCATCAGAGCTTCCATCCAGCATTTCCTGGAGCTGGAGACCAGCTAAGTCGAGTGCTGGAATATGAAATGACTCTCAGCTCTCCAATAACAGCAGCCTGCCTTTATTGCTGGCTGTGGCATGAGGAACTCCATCACCAACGGGTGTCTCCCCCTCTCTGCACCAGGAATCTTGTCATGGGGGGAGACACTGCTCCAATTAGGACTTGCTTAAATGAGCGTGTCTTATTTGGAGCTGGATCACATCTCACTGGAAGTCACCACATGTTAAAAAATAAAGGTTCTGGCAGGCATGTCTCCTATTCACACAAAGCTCCAGTGCTAATTCTGCCATTAAAAAATAATCCCAGGCCTGGTGCCATTAACAGCCCAACACCATCATTTACCAGCAACAAACCCCAGGCAGAGTCTGTGTGAGTTGGGAAGAACCACCTGCCTGAGGGTTTTTGGTTCAATTCTCCTGCTTCTCAGATCACTTACTCACCCTGCAGAACTAAACTTAGGTCGTACAAAATGAGCAAACAGGTTTTAAGCTGCCAAAGTGACCTGGGATGTCTCTTATATTTCACTAAGAGTTATAAAGCAGCTCCAGAAATCTCACTGTGCAGAACATCTAAAAGGCTGCACAAAGTTCTTTGGTTAAAGGTTTTGTGAGAAGACTGGAGCAATCCTAATCCTGAGGAGAAGATGGGAAAGCTGCAAGAAGGTCAGAGAATCCTTTAGGTTGGAAAAGACCTCTAAGATGCTCGAGTCCAACTTTAACCTACAATAACAGGAGCTCATTAGGGCTGTGCTTTAGAACAGCCAGCTCAGATTGAGACATGAGCACCCACTGAAAGGCAGGGAAGCAGAGGGAAAATATGAGCAGCTTTAACTGACCCTCTAGAGGATGGAGAAGGCCTTTTGCTGGTGGTAGACACAGCATTGGTGCTCTGGCATTTCCATGCCCCAAAGATGTGTGTAACAGGAATAACAACGGATGGAAAAGATTAAAGAGCCAGAATTGCCTAAAAAGCACCCAAAGGACCAGAACATCATCAAGTGCCAGGGCAAAGAGTTGGGAAAAAGTTCTTTGCAGAGAGAGTGCTCAGGCATTGGAATGGGCTGCCCAGAGAGGGGGTGGATTCCCCATCCCTGGAGGTTTTTAAGCTGAGCTTGGCCGTGGCACTGAGTGCCATGGTCTGGTAAAGGGACTGGAGTTGGCCCAAGGGTTGGACTGGATGATCTCGGAGGTCTTTTCCAACCCAACCCATTCTATGATTCTGTGAGATTGGGAGAACTTTCCTTCAAACAAAGGACACCTGTTCACTTTAATGCAAGTGCATCCCTCAAGGCCCAAATGTCACTTTTGGAAAGATGTTTGGCCACAAAGCCGTTCTCTAATGAAAGGACCCAGGGCAGGCAAGGGCAGTGGGGTGAGCAGGTCAGAGAAGGAGATGGAGACACAACCAAGACTGAGCACTTGGCTCACAGCAAGCTCTACAAACACGTGGGACAGGCTGGAAGTAGATGGATGGACTTACACCCATTTTAGATGAGCAGGTGCTGATGTTGTGCCAGAGGCTGAGGCAAGTCTTTAAATACTTACAGCTCTTTTTTCTCCTTGGAACTTCCCCATTGGCATCATTGCTTTATTAAATATTAAAAGCCAAAGCCAAAGTGCCAGCAGTGTGCCCTCAGCTACTGACTCGTTGCCAGGAGTTGGGCCCCTGCTCACACCTTGGATGGAGATGCAAAGAGGAGTTTCACTTGAGCAACATGATATTCAGCCACTGGACTCCAGCCTGCTGCTCACTCCTGGAGCTCCTGCTGCTCACTCCTGGAGCTCCTGCATCCCAGCCTGTCATCCTGCCCTTCTGACTGAACAGCAATTATTAGAGGACACTCAGATGCTTTCCTCCTTCCACACCACTTTCCTCTCCTTGTTAAAATACCTTTTCTGCTCTTAAATAGCCCATGTCAAAGCCCTGAATGTCTCTGTCCCAACTCAGCTGGCAGAGCAGAGGAACAACCCCCATGATGGGGCTGAGGCTCCAGGACCTCCACAGCAAAAAGAGATGATGCCAATGGGGTTTTGATTTTTTGCTTTTATAGATTTTAGAAGTACTTGTAACTGTAGTAAAAAACCAGGTGCAGTGTGTTCATATTTGTAACAGCTGAGTTCATTGTTTATACATCCCAACCCCTACCACAGATCAGTAGCTCAAATTCTTTCAGTTATTCAGTCTTGTTTTCAAAGTAGAAAAGCTGAAGACTATCAGAAAGGCCTGCAGAACAAGACCAAACATAAGCCAACAACCTTGGCAGAACTCCAAAGCCCGAGGAAGAGGAAAATGAAGAATAGAGAGTTCCAGTGATCCCAGACCCAAATCTTGAGGAGGTGGAACCAGGGCTGGACCGAGAGATGTGTGAACTGGGGACCCAAATCTTGAGGAGGTGGAACAAGCCAGGGGCTGGACCGAGAGATGTGTGAACTGGGGACCCAAATCTCGAGGAGGTGGAACCAGGGGTTGGACCGAGAGATGTGTGAACTGGGGATTGGGTGGGCACTATCATAAAACCCATAGAAATCAGTGTTCGGGGGAGATGTCATCATGTATTCCTAAAAGCTCCAAGCCTGGACATTAAAGAATCCACCTTTTTATCTTATCCCACCTTAACCTGACTCAGAGTCCTGGTTTTGGGTTCTCTCACGGCATCAAGACACATCAAGAGCAGAAAAGCAGCAGAAAGTGGGAGAGGGCCAGTTGATGTGTGAGAGCTCCAAGCTGCACCAGCAACTCGTGCTCGGAGGATGTGGGGCATTGAGCTTCATTAGGAAACAAAATATAAGCTTTCCACCCCATTAGGAATGACTTTAGGAGTGAAAGCACATAAGACGACGACTCACCTCATCAACAATGCACTGCAATAACTGGAGAGGCTGCAGAGGAAGAGGAGAGGGGAAAAAAGTATTAGCCTGTATGCAATGTCTTTACAGTGGAGTGGAAAGAAAAAATCATTAATGCAATAAAATATAGCAAGATTAATCAACAGCAGCAAACTCTTATAAAAACATTGATGCTCAGGATGTTCTATTATTTCTAATGGTACCTAATCTAATACAGGCAGTTAAAGGTTTGCATTTTCTTCAAAATGCAATTTGCTAAGTTTAAAACAAGGCATTCAAGCATGCAGAGGAAGCAGCCATCAGGAAAAAGAAAAGTGAATTTTTTTCTGAACTCATAAAGCTTACCATTAAAGATCCCTGGTTTTTCTGAATCTGAAAAAAAGACAATATGTAATTAGCATGTCATAATCAAAATGACTCACTTGGACACATTATGATCACTGAGAGAAAATTATTGCATCGCTGGTGGCAATTTGTGGGCATGTGTTAACACAATTTACATAATGAAAATACACAAATGTTAATAGCTCGCTTCTCATTTATAGGCGAAAGTCAGCAGAATGTTAATTTCACACAACACTTTTTAGTACCCTCCAGGTTGTATTAGAATAGGAAGAAAAACCATAATCCATTTCAAAAGGCTGTTTACGATTCAGATATAAATAATGTTTTATATTGCTAGATTGTGAACACTGGGCTTAATGTTGCAATCATTGCTAATGTTATGAAGCTCACTCTTTTTAAATTAAAAACCGATTTATTTAAAATTGAAATTAAATCATAGTCAGAAATTAGAATTTTGGATTACTGCCAGGCGCTGCTCACAATCCCCTTTTTTGTGAAGAAAACTTTAATTATGTGCTTGAAGTATCTACTGCTGCTCAGGAAAGCCTTTAACACTCTGCTTTTCCCTAACTTTCTGCTCCATCCCAACCCATTTTTCCTTCAGCTCCAAGTGGAGCATCACAAGGAAGTTGGATGAACTTTGAGTTGGTTTAAACAGCAGAGACAAGACTCGTTCTTGGCCGTCTCTGAGCCTTTCTGAACTTCCCAACATCAATTTGGCCGTGAAATTCATCAACACTTGGTAGCACCAGACCCTTCCACTGCTCACCCAGAGCCACAAAATGCCCCAACCCACCCTGGCCAAGCCCCTTCTGAGCCCCAGAGAGACAAAGGCAGAATCCCAGCAGGAGGAGCTGAACACAAAGCCAGGGATTTCAGGATGCTGCCATCCCATCATCTGGATATTCACACCATGTTAATTAATCACCTGCTTTGCCTCACCAGACACGAAGTTCTGCCAACCCAATGTGATCCCAGCAAACACAACTTGGTCCTTGATGGAAATGGTGTTTTCTAACCCCATTTCCTTAGCTTGGCCCTTCCAGTTCACATTCCTGCCATCCAGTGCCATGGGGTGGGTGTTGTGGGGCTGCCACCAGCCTGGAAATGCCCTTCCTAACACCCCTGGACCCTCCAGGAACACTCCTCAGGCAGTAAAAGGAATTGAGAGGAGAGGAAAAAACAGCACCAAGAAAAGAGCTGGTGTTTCACACCAAGAGTCTTCTATCAGTGTAGCAGGAGCACACAAAGTCTCTGAGGGCAATTCTGTTTTTTCCAAGGAAGAAAATAAAATAATAAATATACAGAAGCAGCCTGTTGTATTTCTAATGGTCAATCTCCACCTATCATGATGCAATAGAATAAATTAGCTGCTTTGCATTATTGCTAATAAGCAAAATATAAAAAGCCTTTTTTCCCTCCTTCCCCTCCAGATGTTAAATGACAAAACAGACTCAGCTTATTCAACAGGGATGATTTGGAGCTTCTTTACATTAGTGCCCAGGAACAGGGGACTCTGATTTTACCCAAACAGAGCATCCCTCACATTTCCTTACTGGAAAAATAGGTCTGGCCACCAAAAGGAACAGAGGTCTGGCCACCAAAAGGAACAGAGGTCTGGCCACCAAAAGGAACAGAGGTTGGGTCACCCACAGTGGCCCCACCACAGCCGTGACTACATCCAATTTCAGAGCCAGATTTAAAATATCATCTCTAATAAAAGCACTGATGACAACTCCAGCAGCACAGCTCCCAGGGCTGGAGGAGCCTCCCTGGGCCCCATTCCCAGGTGTCCTTCCCTCCCCAGTTCCAGGAGCCCCCCGTTGTTTGGGGCTCCCCTTCCCACATTCTGCATTAAGGTGGCCCTGCCAGGACCTGGAATTGATTCAAAACGTTTGAGACACTCAATTACTTTTTAACACCGTGAGCCCATGGAATGCCGTATCTGCTGCTTCCCCTGCATTTGATGATGCAACATCACTGTAATTGATTCATTTGCTCAATTAAAGGGGGCTCCTGAGCTCTGCCTCCCTCCTGCTAATGGATTACCTGTTTGCTGGAGATGCTGCCGGAGAGGCCACGCTCTGCCCCCTCCTCTCCACCAGCACAGCTGCATTTTTCAAGGTGGGGGCAGCCAGCAACTTGGCTGGATTTATATTAGGCATATTTTTCACTGCTCAGACTCTGTTGTTTACCTTTCCCAAGCTCCATTATTGGGCACCCTCAGCAACCATAAAGCAAACCCGAGCGGCGACAACTTTACAGTGGGAGCTGCGGCTTTGGGCCACAGTTCAGGAGAAAAGGAGGCACAGCTCCTTTTACTGAGCATTAAGAGCATTTTAAAAGTCCTCAGCATGACATGTTTGCTCCTTTTTTTCCCTCCCTAAAGGCTGGGGGTTTGTGTGCTGCTGGGAGAGAAGCTGTTCATCTTCAGGGATCGCAGTGCAGCGGCTGCAGCTCAAAAGCTGGAGCGTTTGGTGGCTTGGGACTCCAAATGATGCCCCAAAAACTTGGGGATCAGGAAGGAGACTGTCATGGTTGCGGTTTTTACACTTTTTTGGAAGAGTTTTAAACAGTGAAATGTGGCCCAGCTGAAAACCCAAAGTGAGAGGAAGAAAAAAGGGCTCCGAACACATTTTGAGGGTATCAAGGAACACTTTGATGTGCTCCTTAGAACATCCTGCATCCAGCTCTGGGACTCCTCAGCATCAGGAGGACATGGAACTGCTGCAACAAGTCCAGAGGAGGCCCTGGAACCTCCTGGAGCCTCCAGGTGTGGAGCCCCTCTGTCCTGGAGCCAGGCTGGGAGAGCTGGTGGGGCTCACCTGGAGAAGAGAAGGATCCAGGGACACCTGAGAGCCCATGCCAGGGCCTAAAGGGGCTCCAGGAGGGCTGGAGAGGGACTGGGGACAAGGGATGGAGGGACAGGACACAGGGAATGGCTTTCCACTGCCAGAGGGCAGGGCTAGATGGGATATTGGGAAGGAATTCCTGGCTGGGAGGGTGGGCAGGCCCTGGCACAGGTTGGGCAGAGAAGCTGTGGCTGCCCCATCCCTGGGAGTGTCCCAGGCCTGGTTGGACAGGGCTTGGAGCACCCTGGGCTGGTGGGAGGTGTCCCTGCCCATGGCAGGGGGTAGCACTGGGTGGGCTTTAAGGCCCTTTCCCAACTAACCCATCCCATGACCATTGTCACCTCAAAGAAGCCACTCCAAGCCCCTCAGCACCAGGAGGGACATCTCTGAGCCCTGCCCTGGCCACCACTCTGCCCATGGTGGTTGTTGCTTTCCATGTGCAACTGAAACAGGTTGAGTTTCCACAATCAGATCTGCTATTCCATGTTTTGACCCTGTATCTGAGTTTCCACAATCAGATCTGTTATTCCATGGTTTGAACCTGTCTTGTATTTGCTGTGGTTTCACCCCCTGCATGTGACAATTCATGGCTGGAACAAGGAGGGCACATGACAAAAAACCCTGTCCCACTCCCAGACCTTCTCAGGCCATGAAGTCCCAGTGGCATCAGAAGAAACTGCTCCACAAAGCACCCCCTTGTCCAAAAGGCTCTTTTTCAAGGATGGTTAAAGATGCACAAGTTTGTCTCCTGCTTCATCTCCCAGTTAATGAATGCCTCTGGTTATGAAAAGCAACTTTTGCCAGACCATCAGGTTCTGGCCCTGTCTCCATGGAGATCCCCGGGCTTGGAATGGCTGAGAGGACCTCTCCCATCCCTCTCCCAGCCTATTCAGCAGCACAATCAAGGAAGCTCAAATGAAGCCACCCCTGGTACCTCAGAGGAGGCACCAGCTCCAGCTTTAATTTTCCCTTTTACTCTCTGGAATTAGGCCTTGCCCTGGAGCTCTTGTCTGAGAGATTTGCAGGTGACCCAGGGTTAGATCTTCCCCCAGCACTTAACAAATTTTCTCTTTACATACATACTGCTTTCCAAGCTACTGGGAGGGGTTTTTAATAGAAAAATCCATCCACCAACAAATCATACAGTTATGATTTTTAAGGGAGGCTGCACATTTCTTTTCCTAATCCAGCAAACTGTGGATTTTTTAAAGTAGATGGAACTCATTTTTAATGTGTACAAACAAGGGTGTAGTTTTATTGAAGAGCACAAACCACAGCCATTGTCTCCTCCTGGCAAATGCTTTGTCTCTGCCCTGATAGAAATGGAAAAGGCAAATGCAAATGTGCAGGTTCCCATGTGGGCTCCACCACCACGGCTTGGACTCTGCTTTTGGAATTAAGGGATGATCTTCAGGCAGATTTTACAAATTCTTGCACGATTCCAACTGGTTCTACTTCTGCAAGAAGTCAGACTGACCCCTCTCATTTATTCCTGATATTCTAAACATCTTCCTCATCCCAATCCAGGGATTTTGCAAATGGCAAACTTCAATCACTGTCAAAATCAGACAAAAAAAATTAAAAGAATGAAAACTATTTCAACACACACAAAAAAAATAGACAATTCACAACAACCTTAATATTAAATATATTCTTACAATTATATTATGCTGGTTTTCCCCGAGGGGTGCAAACAAATTTATATAAAGAGATTATTTCATCCACCACTGAACTGCAGCCACTTCTCAGAGAAATCTCTTTTACCAGAGTTTAGAAACACAATTCAGCAAAGTGGGTGGGAAAAAACTGCCCACTGGTGGAAGGACTGTGGGAACAACAACAACTGCTACCACCAACTACTACCAACAGTAACTACTTAGCAACAACTACTACCAACAATAACTACCAACAATAACTACTTACCAACAACAACTTCTACCAACAATAACTAGGTGCTGGAGTGGGGCCAGAGAAGAGCAACGAGGCTGGAGAAGGGAGTGGATGTGGCACTGAGTGTCCTCTTAAACACCTCCAGGGACAGAGAATCCACCATGTCTTGATCCAGCCCCACTGTGATCACCAGCCCAGAGCACGGAGTGCCAGAGTGATCCCAGTGGGGTTGGATCAAGGGTTGGACTTGATGATCTCAGAGGTCTCTTCCAACCCAACTGAGAAGAGAAGAGCAACGAGGCTGGAGAAGGGAGTGGAGCACAAGTGCTGTGGGGAGAGGCTGAGGGAGCTGGGGGTGTTCAGCCTGGAGAAGAGGAGGCTCAGGGGTGACCTCAGCACTGTCTGGAACTACCTGAAGG
>VWZD01006814.1:0-84056 GCA_013396695.1 Sakesphorus luctuosus | reverse complement strand
CTCAGTTTCTTTCAAGCTTTTTTTCCCTTTCTCCTTTTCGCCGCTTTGAGGAGTGGAGAGAGAAGGAGGGGCAGTTCGGGACTGGGAAACCAAAATGAAACCAAGACACAGGGAAAGCAGGCTTATGGATAGTACCAACTTGTGTTTGTCACCTGACACTATTTCAACATGCATTGATACTGCTGCATTTTAATAACTTATGTTGTCATGAGGATTAATTCAAATTCTGGTAAAAATCAACATATGGGTTGTTAGTTTCTCTTAACTGGGATATGCTTTCTCTTTTCTCTCGAAGACAAACCATGGACTAGCCTGCACCACAGTAAGTAGCCAGGTTAATAAAGGGTGTGGAAGCCTGGCGTCCTGTAATGGTCTAAAGGAAGGAACAGAAGCCTTACGTTCATTATTTGCGTTTTTTCTTAAGACATCTCTCTGCAGGCATATTTCTCCACTGGTTTCTCTCAGTCTGTAGATGGAGCATGAAATAATTTTAAAAGAGGTCATAAACTGTCCATTTCTTATTTAGTTTTTTTAACCTTGATGTATCATACAGTGAGCAGCTTCTTAGGTGCCACCAGATAAATCACTGTAGTGGCAGAAGCTGGAAAGACAGTAACTGTAGCTGTGAATATTTTTCCTCAGGATTAATGAGTCAAAGATGTAAATAAAAAGGTACATAAATTAAAGTTCTGCAGGCCTGTGATCCTAGTTTGATTAAAATTCGGTGTATGCAATTATTTTAAAACAGTTCTTTCTCTGTATGTGACTTCAACTCCAGATACAAAAGGCATGAGAAGGTGAGAAAATTACTAGGGTTTGTAACATATTTGAGTTTTTTAGCTGATTTTTTTACACTCATTTGGCTTAGCATGTGAAGCTGTAAAAACTCTCTAAACTGAGCACTACAGTAGAAGAACCAAGGGCTCATATACCTTGGCTGACAGCTCAGTACATGAAGGGACATGGATGCTGATGTTTTCGACCAAGCTGTTGTTGCATAAGGCTAGAACTGGTGCAGATGTTTAGGAAGCTTTTTGGGTGTAGTTTTTTGGGAAGCTTTCACATAAGCTTTTGTGCAGAGAGACTTCTGTGAACTCCTTTTGACTCCTTTTTGTGTACATAACTGACTTAAAACATAATAAAAACATGGTGAGAAAGACATGTCTTTTACAAGACTCCTTTTTCTCTCTACAGACATATGCAAATGTTTAATATTTTTCTTACAATTTAAGTAATCAAAATACATTTGGGTGCAATATAATTACTTTGAGACCATATACAGGAAAAACAGAAGCCAGTGGAAGGTGTATATTCAGAATGGAATTGCTACAGAACATACTGGTTTCATCAATTTTTATTTAAAAAGGAAAACTCTTTATTCTGTCACCCTCATAAGTGCACTTCTTATTTTGCCTCACACCACATTTCACAGATTTGTAAGGGAAGTACTGTGTTCCCAGTCCTATCCATTATCTTCTTTCATGAAGTTCAGATTTTATTTTTTTAAGTGTCCTTGCTATTTGGGCAAATCCACAAAATAGATGTCCGAATGCACAATACATCAAGCTAATGTTCACCTTGCCTTTTTTGATTTGTTTAAAGCAACATCCCTGAGAAGAATTCCTAAGAGGGTAAGCTGAGGTGTTTCAGTTTGGAGTATGATCTTCAGAATTCTGTGCTATTCCACCAACTTGTGTTATTTAAAATAAAAATAATGCTTTGCATTTGTGAAGGAGACAAGAATACATGCACCTATGTGTCTATAGACTAGGATTCATATTAATAGCACCATCACATTTTGCTGTACAGGTTGTTTAATAGATAACTGATGCACACTGATAAACCTGCATCATACAAAATTAGTGATAATTAGTTGAAGACAATACTATCAACAATAAAAGCCACTAACAATTCTAAGTTCCCATGGTCATGGAATTTTACATGAAAACACAAAGAAAGGGTATCAGAGTAGTCAATCACAATTGCAAAAGCAAAAGTATTTCCTAAAACTTGTGCTTTTCTTCCTGGGAGATCCCAACTGTTCTACACTCTCAGTGCAGGGATCAAGACTTGCTAGAGACAGAGACATTCTCGTTCATTGGCACCCACTGTTCTGTCAGCTGCCTCTCCTCCATGCTTATTATTTTGATGGCAGCTTTCCATAATTTAGAATACCTGTCTTTATCACAGTATATAAGGCATTGTAAATTATATGCTGCTATTTCCTAGTTTTGGCAAGAAAATACTCGAATCTGACCAGTAAAGAGGGTGACCACTGAACATTCCTTATACAGCCAAATACTACTATCAAAAGTCTAGCTGCCTGCTCATTTCAACCTCTAAAAGATTTTCAGACTACTTCGCTTGTTCTAGATTAAGTGATGCTGCTGCCCACAACACAATTGCTCAAAAGCTTGCTGACATGTTGTCTGTTGGCTTGTGTGAATTCAAGAAAGTATAACAGATACTACAGAGATTCTTCACTAAAAGACCAGCTGTGCCCTGGTCTTAAAGGCTACCATGAACTTTTTAAAATGAGTAGACAAAAAGCCTTCCGCCAAGTCGAGCTTTTGCAGAACTTCTCTCTGCTGCTACTACAACTTCTTTCTGTGGAGATACAGAGCAAGAGTTAGAAAAATGCAGCTGCAGGTGTGTGGCTGCCTTAAGCTTCCCTAATGGAAACCAGATTTTGTCCATCTCGTAAGTGTTGTATAGAAATGTGATGAGGAGAAATGAGAGAGCAACCCACATCATCAGAATAGTGGTTAACAAAACAATTTGGCAAGCAGACTTTATTTCATTTGGGAAACTGGAGCAAGTTGGAACCGCTGAAGTAAGTCTGTTGCAAATATAAACTGTTTCTGAGGGCTAAGATCTATACAGGTGAAGCTGGAGTGGGGACAGGATTGGTGCCATAGCAATGGAACACAACTACTTGGAGAACAGTCTCACTTGCACTGAGCAATGCCTGTGTTTCAGGTGTTGGATAATCCACCCTAGACTATCTAAGAAGAATTGACATTTCCAGGTGTTTCTCCACTGCATGTTCTAACAGAAAGAAGCTAAACACTATTTGTTGAAGACCTGTCATGCACCTCTGCCTTGTTCCTGAGGCTTCCTCAGTATTTACACAGAGAACCCCAGTGTTAACAGAGGTGATGTCAGAGTAAGGAAAACATTGGACCCCCTTTAGCTGAATAAACACTGAGTAACCTTCAAGCTGAAAAATGGTTCCTCAGTGCATCATACAAACCTAGGGATTGACGTTTGGTAAAAATAATGGGCATCTGAGGGAACAAAGAGAAACAGGTACATGAACATATCTAAAATCAGTCAGGTAAGAACTGGACTTCTCTGTGCTTGGCAACACTTGACATATGAATGGTCACTGCAAGTGATATCCAGGACAGCAAGCCTGTAAAGACTAAATGAGAGGGATGGTTGCGTGCAATTCATAGCTGAGCATTCACTTTGCATACAGGCTGGCATGAACAGTAAAGCCAGTTGGCACCTACACTCCATTTACCATGCAACCTTTCAGCAAACTCCTAAAGCAGTTTCAGGCCATTTTAAAGTGATTACTTTCAATTCAGGTGCCAAAATTTTGGCAACTCCATAGCTCATCCACCTATGCAGTGGTTTTGATTATTGGTTCAGAGAATGACTTACTTAACTATGTAAAGCACTTAAGACTTCCACAAATGAGTAAGATACATGTGAGGTCTTAGTGAGGATTTGCAAGTAAGGTAAGATGTTGCAAAGCAACCAACAACAATAATTTTCCTCACCTTACTTTTAGACTTCACAGTGATAACAGAGCTCCCAAATCTTGATAGTTCCTGTAAAGTAACATTGCTTGTTATAATGCTGTTAGTCTTTTTTTAAAGTAGGACATTTTAGTTTCTCTCAGCAGTTTGTTTTCTGTTTACTTACCTCAGGAGAAATCAGGACAGACTGTGCCTGAAGAAGGAAAAAAGAGAAATTAAAAGGCCAGCAGAGAGAACCACACTAGGGGAGCAGAAGACCAGTAAGATAATCCTGGCTCTTAAACAGCAAAGTCATTTAGGAATGAACAGGATGAGCATATTTACAGAGGTTCAGAAACATGAGTAAACTTCCTGTTTTCTGGAACAAAGTCAGAACACACAACATACTTGTACTGGATGTCATTATAAACTCATGTCCTGATTTCACCTTTCATGTATTCTTACCCAGTCCTCAGGACAGGGAGATAGCCATGATTTGCAGTGGCCTGTCACATTTCCTGAGGATGCCTGCTTTCCATTGTAAATGTAAACACGTCCAGCTGCCCCACCAACCAGTACTGAGGAGATACCATTAGTTCGCAGTGGGGATGCCACGATCATTTCATCTGCAGGTGTGACAAAGGTGACATAACATGCCAGGAGGGAATGAATGCTAAGCCAAACCATGAGAGAGCTTGCATTTACACACTTCTAGATGTCACAATTCCTATTGATGATGGCAATTAAAATATTTCAATTTCCTACTGAGTTGCTTGGGATTTTAGAGAGGCCTCTCTGTAAGGC
The DNA here is from genome assembly GCA_013396695.1 of Sakesphorus luctuosus. Lineage (NCBI taxonomy): Eukaryota > Metazoa > Chordata > Aves > Passeriformes > Thamnophilidae > Sakesphorus > Sakesphorus luctuosus. The sequence goes on along the minus strand of VWZD01006814.1, from coordinate 79,506 downwards.
ATGATGGAATACTGATACAAGTTAACTGGGGAAGCAGACTGTGGTTAGCACTTGTATGAAAATGTAAGTGAGCTGTCTTCCTGCTGCTAAAAGTTAAACACTTCACCTCTGATCTGGATTCATCAAGCATTACCTAGTCCATCATTATCCAGATCACTTAAGTATACATCTCCTCCAAAACGAGAAAACCTCCTGTCCCCACTGAATGTGCTGAGCAAAGAAGGCTTGGTGCTGTCTGCCAGGTCATATACTAGAGCCAGTCCAGCTTGATGCAGTACTGAGGACATAAATGACATCCTATACAGGCTGTCTGGAGAAAAAAGAAGCAACAGAAGTTGAGCAACAGACACTGGAATTCAGGTTTAATACTTACAACACACTGACAGCAGGTAATACTAGCATTACTTAAAATGAACAAAATAAATGTAATTTAGCAAAGAACATCAAACATTATATGGGATTAACACTAATTAGTTTAGGAAAAAATCTCTTAGGTATAGGACTAGGGGAGAAATGCATTCAAGTTAGACTTCTGCATTTTGACTTTCCCAATTCCTTACTGTCTGCTGCCAGAGTAAGGAAAAAATACTAGGTTGTTTTAATTACAAGAAATATGCAGTGTACGAGCAAATCACTGCTACATAAACACTGTAAGGTGGTTATGCTGTTAAGCCAATTTAAGGATGGAAAAAAATGCATTGAAGTTGAGGCATAGTAGAGACCACTCTACATTTAAGGCACTTATAGGTCATTACAGTGATTATTTCTATTTTTTTTCAATTACGTGGCAATATAAAAGTCCTTCTTCTAATTTAAAAGTTGTTTCTGTCCTCTGTTCATAAGAGAAATAAACACTGTAAAGCAGAAATGACTTCCAGTTTTCTGGACATACCTGCAGTAGGTGCACCCACCACCAAAACTCGCCTTGTGTTCCCAGCCACAGAGATCACACCACTGGCCAGAGACAAACCCATTCTGCCCATCTCCTGTTAGATTTTTAAAAACACCTATGTAATTTCTACAGATTGTTGCTTTACTTCAAATTATTCATAAGGTCCCACAGTGAAGAAGGAGCCCTACCTTGTCTCCAGTTACTGCAAACCAGCACTCTGTGCTCGGTGGGTTGTACCCATACACCTTCCCAACACTGTGCCCGGCATCTGATGAGAAGGGCCTGCAGCTTGAATTACAATGCAAAATACAGTTGTATGTAACAACATATTTTTGTACATTCAACTAGGAATTCTACTCTTAAAATTTTCCCCTTTTACTTTGGAATAATAGTGCCTCCCAAATTCCAGAAATCTATTTTAGTAATTCCCGTATTTGTCCTAACTAGTTACACAACATTTAGAGTGCAGACTTGGTCTGTCTATCTATTTCTTCATCATCACATTAACAAATTTTTGTGTTTGGTTTGCTTTTAAAAATGCTGTCTCAAAGTAAGAGCTATCTATACAATTATTTAAGGCGTGCTTACCTGTTCACATTTGTGTGGCCCCTCTCCCAAAGAAAACTCAAGAAATTTTTCAGGGTCTCTAAATAACAAAGACCTGCTCTATAAGGGTCTAAATACCTCTGCCTTCATAAGGCAGGGTGAAGGCATAAAAATATTAATTTAACACAAATAATCTAAGCAGGACAAAGATGGAAATGCCTAAAATGCTAGAAGTCTAATCTATTACAAATATTAAACTTTGTATAACAGAATGCAGGAGAGATCAAGTTGTCCCATACAACACACCTAGCACAACTCTTCCATGCAGGGCTACCAATCAGTAGTAATGTTATGTTCTCCAGTTGGCAGCTGTCAAGTGAAAATCCAAACCAAGCATAATTTTCTTCCCCCTTTACCATCCAGTTGGCATCTTGTACTGAAAGAAATTCTGAAAGACCAGAAAAATATGAATTAAATCTTGGCATAGAAAAAATTGTTAGCAAGCCTCCACTGATTCATCCTATGACAACAAGTTTCTATAAACAAAGTTACATTGTTCATGATATGGCATCAGTAATTGCTGACTTCACTTGCTCAGTATGCAGCTGTATTGACTGCTGAAAGCCTTTATTCAACACAGCCTGTTTCTAAATCCTTCCAATAGCCTACACAAAGTATATGAAAGCTCCAGTCAAGCTTGCCCTAAACTAGTGATGGTCTGTCAGTAATTGTAATTCTTCAAGGGGTTGGGGAGCTTCAGATAATTCTACCTATAATTTAAATAACTAATTTCTGCTTTGATTTTACAGAAATGTCAGTCATCAGTGTTTTGAAAACCATTTTCCTTGTTGTTTCTAATTTTATATGAAGTAGAATAAGCTATAAAAATTAAGCATGATTGGAAATTTCAATTACATGATTCTGAGAAAGCTGTCTGTTATGAGTTTAGCTAGGTGTAGGTCTAAATTTTGGCTTTAGATTTCAAAATAGGCCTGAGACTATCAGCTGACTTGAGCGGGGCTGAGTTAGCTGACAGCTGACTACTGCTGGCCAATGGCATTCCATACCATATTCTGACATCATATCAAAATATAAAAGCCAGCGTAGGAGGAGTTTCTCAGTTGGCATCTTGCCAGCTCAACGCAAGACACTGTCCTACCTTGACTAACTTTATTTAGCTCTGTATGTGACATCTTCTCCCTGATTCACAACAATCCTCATCACCTCTACTCATTAGCTGTGTTCACTTGTAGCATTCCTCTTTAGCCATATGAAGGAGTGTACAGAATGATAAAAAATTCATCTTTTAAGGTACATTTTCAATTTTCCAAGGAAGAGTAGTGAGGCTGCCCTGGAATCACCATACATACTGGAATCCATTGCTTTAGCAAGGCTTTCATCACAGTGTCCCACAATGCTCTTTCATCCAAGCTGGTACATTGCATCTGCATGGGTGGAGGACCATATGGGAAAAGCCTAGTTGAGACAATCACCTTCACAGGGCAGCAGACAGTGGGTTGTGCTCTGAATGTTTGCGACAAGCAGAGTGCCTTCAGAGATCTATCTTTAGATTCATCCTGTTAAATGCTTTACAATAATTGATTTGGAGACATAAGAACATGCCCTTTCATGCAGTTGGCAGATGAAAAGGGGTTGCAGGGGAGCCACCATTCAGAGGGACCCAAACAGGCTGGAGGAACAGACTGACAGGACCCTCACAAATCAGTGAAGACAAATGCAAAGCCTGACCCTGGGAAAGGAGATGCCCTTGCAGTGACATAGGCTGGGGAGAAGCCGTGTGAAAAAGGCCCTGTGTTGGAGAAGGGAGCCCATGGCTGGTGGCAATGGAGATGGTAGGTCTGAGAGACTGACCATGGGACCTCAATAAGGAGGAGAAGAAACTGCATGTCACTGACATTTGAAATGTCCCCTTTAGTTCATGGTCTGTTCTTTTGTTGCCCCGTTATGCTGATGTTTAATGGTTCCAAACTAGTACTGTTCTGTTGGAATGTTCCACTGCCTGTTACCTTCCTTGTTCCCCCTAGATGACAGCACCCCCCTCTTTCCCTCTCTTGGTATCTCCCATCTCATTCAATCTCAGTTCAGCCTATCACATTGTATTTGCATGGTCTGCCCCCAAGGACTATAAATTGTGCTGTCACCCCAAATAAACGGACATTGTTTGTTCACCCCTTTAATGGTATCCAAGGTATTTTACATCTTTCCCTCAGCTGCCACAAATGGCATCTGAACAGGGACAGGCCTGAAACCTCTAACATTTAGAGGTTGACCTGGCGCACCTACGGGAACAGTGGTGAAGGAAAGCAGGAGTCCCTACCTAGGTGGCAGTGCATGGCTGAACTTGGAGGAAGATGCACCGAAAGATCTCTAGCTGGCTGGACCAGAGATGAGCAGCTGTGAACATGTTTCTACCTTTCATTTTTCACACAGAGCCCCTGTTTCTAATCATGGGAGCTTTTCTATCTTCAGACAAAAAGCAAATTTATACCCCAATGAAGCACCTGCTCTGGCAGCATGCTGGCAAAGTTGATAAACACATCTTAAACAATTTATCATGCTGGATTCAGCACAACTACTTTATGTCCTCTGCCACTCATGCATTAGAATACACTGAGTGGGATCAAATTGGTGTCCTTCTCTGGAAAGCAGCCACCAGAGGGGATCAGAAGGCCATGGAGGTGTTAGAACTATGGGGTAATGTACTTGATATTTTGAAGAGCCAGGCCTCCACATTTCGAACCACCTCCACCCAAGGCCACTATTTGCCATTGAGGAAGGTCGTGAGCCCCCGCCTCGCCATTTTCTTCAATGCTGCTGTGTGAAGGGAGATCTGCAAAAAATGGCGGCTGACCCCATGAGGGGGGATCCTTACAAGATGGTGGCCATGTGTTAGACACACAAAATGGTGGTGCCCACAAACCAAGGCCACAAAGTGGCAGCACCCATGAGTCAAGGCCACAAAATGGTGGTGCTTATGTGCTGAGTCTATGAAATGGGGGCACCCTAATACCGAATGCCAAAGGATAAAAAGCAGCAATCTTTTTTACAGCTGTAAACCAGACGCTTCTGTAAGTGCTGTGAGCAAAGATATCAGAGCCGATCAATTGAGCTCAAATCCTTTTTACCCAGACAGTAAGCCTGATTTGAACTCTCCGAGTCCAGCCTCCAGATGGGTGGAAATGAGGAGAGAGGCTGCAACAGCAAGGGATATATAAAAGCTAAATGCCTTCCCAGTGGTAAGGATTTTAGTATATATTTTGTAGATTTTTGGGATTATACAGTTTTCCTAGGTTGCTTACATCTTAGGTGAGTTACTAAAGCTCTTTCTCACAGATTCGTGAGCTTTCTCATGCCCTGCTAAGGCCATGGTGTTTGTGAGAAACCACCCGTAGATAGCGTGAAGACAAAACACAAGTAGAAGGAGTTCTGGAACTCCTCCAAGGGGCAGTTCTGAAGACCCCTATGGGTGGGGCACAGAGGGAAATGAGAATCATGGTTGGTTATAGATATGTAGATATAGATCTCATATGTTAATTGCTGGAGAGGTTATAAAAGCCATGACATCCCTGGTCACACGTATGCATGTGTGGGCCTGTGCATTTGTGTGCAGACCTCGGGTGTGCACTTTGAAAGCTTTCAATAAATGTATACCATCTATCTTTCTCCATTAATATTGTTTCTGAATGTCTATTTCCACAGGAATTTAGGTAACAGGCAAGAGTATATGAACCCAACCATCCACCTTGCTGGAAAGTGCTACTATATCCCATTTTAAAGGATCTGAAAAAAGCAGTCACGGACTAGGAACTAGGGGCTCCATTCACCATGGGGTTGTTGGATTTGTTATTTGGTTCCTATGTTCTTACACCCTATGACTGTTTGCTATTGCCGGAATGCTATTATCCACAATGCAGTTCTCCCTTTTTGAAACTGAATGAAACGTTTCAGCGAAAAAGGTGGCAGAAGAAATTCTAGCCACCAATGCAGTGCCGACACTGGACTCTTTGAACATGCTACTGGGGGAAGGGTTGTACGCCACCCCTCAAGTGCAGGCTAGGGTAGCACTTGCAGATTTAAATTTGGCAAAAAATCCAGCACTGCAAGTGCTCTGCAAAATTCCCAATGCTACAACAGTCTCTCCACCGTTTACAATGATTCAACAAAGCCCACAAGAACCTTTTTTTCAATTTGTGAAAAGACTTAAAGTTGAATACAAAGCAGTGCAGGACATTGTTTTTAAACAACTGGTTATAGAACAAGCCAATGAGGACTGCCAAAAAGTGTTGTGCACCCTACGTAACCCATCATTAGCCAACATGCTGCAAGTGTGCAAGGATATAGGGTCTCAAGCCCAAGCCTCCACCCCCTAGCTGAAGCTTTGAAAGTGGCAAAACCCCCTTCTGATCAAAAAGGAACTCCTTCTCCAAATTCCCAACTGTCCTAGTTCAGCAAGCCAGGACCAGCTCACCACTGCGTGGGTGTGACCAAAGCTGTGTATTCTAAACTCTGTATGTAATTTCTCATGAACTGTTAACAATGGGCCATTTGCAGCAGCTGCCCAGGGCACACCTGAGCCCTCAGGATGTAAGCTGGGTGTGAAAGAAGCCTACGAGATAGGAGCTGTGATAACTCCCCTGCGGGAAGTCATTAGCACCTTCACACTCAGCCTGAGGGGGCATTTCTGCTAATGGGCCATGAATGATTCCAAAAATACCCCATGACTCACAGAGTCAGATCACCCGTTGTGGATGTCTCGGTTTAGCCCTGCCTTCTTGCCAAGCGTGAACTGCCTGCTCCCCCTCTTTCCCACACTTTTCCCAGCAAAGTTAAAAAAACTGAAAAGAAAGCAAGAACTCAAAAGAAATTGAATCAAATCAGAATATACATATATTTTCTAACATTTACAACTACGTATGCAATTTGTACATTAGNTTACAACTACGTATGCAATTTGTACATTAGGGGCCCCGGTGGAGGGAGGGGAAAGGGAAGACAGAAGGGGAGAGGGAAACAAGGAGGGACAATAAACAAACACAAAACAGACAAATACAATAAAAAACTTTAAAAAGGAGGGAAACTGGCAAAATACAACCTCACCAAACTACTCCCAAGAGAAAAACCAACTCCCTTTCCCCTCCTCTGTGTGGATCTCAACAAGGGATTGATGTCTGGGTTCCTTCTGCTCCCCCAAACCTCACCAGAAGAAGGAAAAAAAACCCCCCACCTTCCTATTTCTCTTTTAGCCCATCCTCCCTTGTTACGTGGAAAACATGTGTGGAATACTTATGTAACACCCATTTCCCTAGTTACAACTGGTTACTAAGGAAGCCTGGATCAAACCCATCACAGTGGAACTCCCTGCCCTGGGGGAGGTACTGGGCATTCCCACCTGAACCTGAGGATATATAATCTTGGGGTTTGGGGACATCTCGTACCACTCGCCAGATCCAGAGAAGGACCAGGACCTCAACAGGACTGTGACCACCACTCTTGACCAGACTGCCACTGTCATCTGCACCAACAAGTTTTTTCCCTTCCTTTTACTTTGGACTCAGGGGAACCACTGGGGTCTCAGTACAGGGGCAAACACACACCACTGTGTTTGTGCCCCAGGGTGCTGGGTTATACTTCTGGGTTTTGTGGGTCAAAACTAATTTCTCTTTGTACCATTGCGTTCACTGTAATATTTGTATTAAATTGTAACTCTGACTTATAATCTCTCTAGTGGTGGGTTCACTTCTCCTGCTGGTTTACCTTTAAACCAGCACACCAACATGTTTGTTACAACTGTGGCCAGCCTGGTCATTTCTGTAAAAACTGTCCAAAGAAAAGATCAACCAACCAACTAGGAATCTGTCCCCGATTCCGCAAAGGTCCTCACTTCACTAACAACGGCCGTTCAAAGTTTATAAAGAAGGGCCTGCCTTTACAATCTCTGCAGGAAAAAAGATAATCCCAATCAGGATACTAAGGCATGAGTGTGATGGGGGGCCAGGTGATGACAATAAACCCTCCACCACATTACACCCAGCCCCCGCCCCTCCCCGTAACCACCCTACACTCTCAACACTCAGTGAACTGGGCTTGGCTCCCTCTACAGCAATAACATTATTGTACTCGACACCGCATGTCATGTTGACTGGTGTGCAGAGCCTTTTTGGTGCTGATTGTTGTGCACTTCTTGTTGGCAACATGTATGCCTCTGCCAGTGGCATCTTCATTTTGCCTACACTACTTGACAACCACTACAAAGGACATACCAATACTGTTTTATGGACTCCCTCCCCTCCTGTCTGTGTCCAACAGGGGATTAAAATTGCAAAGCTCATCCCACTTCACAACCATTCTCCTGATGATCACTCCCTTCCTACTGCCTCACACTCAACACAAATTGTCCATTGGGTGCAGCCACTGTTGGCACAGAAACCCATTTTACAGTGCTCCTGATATCCACTTTAAAGACCTCAGTAGAGCTCTGAAGAATAGCCGATTCTGGAGCAGATGCCACTGTCATTGCCACATAGCACTGGCCCTCTCCATGGCTACTAATAACACCTGCCACAGGGATAGCAGGCATAGACGGAGTTAGCCTGCCACAGCAAAGCCCTCATTCCATTGTTATAAAAGGTCCAGAAGGGAGAACTGCTACTGTGAAACCTTATGCCCTACCCTTACCTACTACGCTATGGGGCAGAGACACTGGGTCAATGGGGTATTAGGTTTTCCTCAAATTTGTGCTAGGGGCTACTGACAGGCAGCTGATCCCCACCCTAGTCTGGAAAACAGACAACCCCATCTGGGTGGATCAGTGACCCATAAAGCGGGACAGGCTGCAACACTTAACTCTTTAGTTAAAGGAACAGCTTGCAGCAGGACATATCACCCCTAGCACCAGCCCCTGGAATTCCCCAGTCTTCCTTATCCAAAAATGGAACAGCAACTAGCACCTTCTGCATGACCTTAGGAAAATTAATGCTGCCATTGAACCAACGGGTTCATTACAACCAGCTTTGCCATCCCCATCAATGCCGCCTCAAAATTGGCCACTAACAGTGATAGATATCAAAGACTGTTTTTTCACCATCCCTCTACACCCTAAAGACACTCCATGGTTTGCCTTTTCTGTTCCTTCCCTCAATGCCACTGAACCATATAGGAGATTTCATTAGACTGTTCTGCCCCAAGGCACAAAGAACCAGCCAATCATATGCCAGCAGTACATCACTTCCACCTTGTTGCTGATGCATTCCAAATTCCCAGACTGTCTAATCCATTACATGGATGACAACCTAATCTGTGCACAGGACACCACCACAGTCGCGACAAGTAGTGGTGGAAACAATCACAGCAGTTACCAATCACAGTCTCCAAATTGCTCCAGATAAAGTGTCGCACGAATCCCCATGGCACTACCTAGGTTGGAAAATCATGGAGGCATCCATACAATCTCATCAAGTTACCATTACAACCTCCATTCACATGCTCCGTGACTTGCAGAAACTTTTGGCATCTATTAATTAGTTGTGCCCTGTTCTTGGCATCTTCTCCTGCTGGTTTATTCCAGCTACTGAAAGGAGATCCAGCATTAACATCACCAAGATAGTTAATGCCAGGAGCAATCTCAGCTTTACAAGTTGTTGAACAAAAGCTATACTCTTGCCAAAGCCACGACTGCATTCCGGATGAGCCTGTAGTTTCAGTTATTCTTAAAGATCCTTGCCAGCCTTATGGGCTTTTAGGACAATTATATGACAGTGACTCCAAATTCTGTTTGTGGGAATAGGTTTTCTTAAACCATTAATTTTCCAAAACTATAACAACACTCTCCGAAATTATTTCCAAGTTATGTTATGAGGACAGAGTTGGGTGTGTGGAGCTTTCTGGTACAGAACCCTCTCAGAATCCAAATCGGGAAGCGGCTCCTGGAATAATCCAGACACATACAGGAGTGGTGGAAAATTGCCAAAAGCCTTTACTTCCGGTTGGGGACTGGGTTATAAGGGTCATGATAGGGGTGGGGTTTGAAGGGGATTGGACAGCACATCTGGGGGCAGGGTTATGCTCGAAGGCAGGGATGGGAGAGGCTAAACCACATGGTGGCATCCAGGATGGAGAAGGAAACCATGGGGATACAAAGACTGTGAGCAGGGGGCACATGGAAGAGGGGAAAGGAACCTGGGAGGCATGAGCCCTGGGGGCTGAGCCCAACAGACCCCCATTCCATTTATCTTCCCATAACTATGGAGCACATCCAGGCATTGCAGACTTTGAGCTTGGACTTTCAGACAGCCCTGGCTGACTTAATTAGCAACCTGAGTATCCACCTTCCTGCCTGCCCCTTTATCCAGCAATTACATCACATTCCCTTAACACTCAGAACGCACTGGTCCCCTATTCCCCTTTCAGACGCCCACGGTTTTTACCGATGGCTTGAGAAAAACAGGCAATGCCGTTGTTTTTTGGCAGGCGGATGGTATTGGGCAACATGACCTTCATAAGGTCCAAGGATCACCCCAGCTGGTAGAACTGTCTGCGGTGATTCAAGCTTTCACCTTATTTCCAGGACCCTTGAATATTGTTTCCGATTCCTAATGTTGTTGGTGTCATACAACGCATTGAATACGCTTATTTAAAGGACATTACTAATGCCACACTCTTTGCTCTTTTTAAACATTTGTTACATGTTATTAATACCTGTTACATGTTATTAATACCTTTCTTTATTATGCATGTTTGTTCGCATACTTCCCTCCCTGGCCCAACTGCTGAGGCTGGACCAGTTATAGTCCCTCAGTATTTGGAACAGGCTAGGTTGTCCCATCACTTTTTTCACCAGAATGCCAGGGCTCTCAAGAAACTATTTGATCTTATTTTAGACCTAGCACATACTATTATTGGAACATGTCAGGACCGTCAGCTTATCACACCTTTACAGCCTGAAGGGACCAATCTGCAAGGGTTGGAACCTCTTCAGCTCTGGCAGACAGACATTACACACATTCCATCATTTGGTAGACTCAAATATGTTCTTATTTCTGCCAACACCTTTTCTGGTCTTCTCTTTGCTACAGTGCACTCTGGTGAAAAAAGGAAAGATGTTTGTAGACATTTAATAGACGCTTTTGCTTTTATGGGAATTCCAAAATGAATCAAAACTGATAATGGACCTTCATATACCTCTATCCACCAAAACTTCTTTTCCTTGTGGGGGATTGAACATGTCCCAGGAATACCTCACTCCCCAATGGACCAGGCTATTGTAGAGCATGCCCAAAAGACCCTAAAACAAATGCTTGAAAAACAAAAAGCGAGAGTGTTGGCCTGACCCTACAAGAGTGTCTTAACAAAGCTTCATATGTTCTTAATTTTCTGAATCGGGTGGTTGGTGATGCTATTGCAGTGCAATGTCACTATGTGCCTGCACAGACTACAGTAACAGCAAAAGCAGATGTCATGTTTAGATTTTTCAACAGGCCAGTGGCAGAGTCTGTGTCCATTGATAACATGGGGGAAAGGATATGCATGCATTTTTAACAGATTGTGGTCCAAGACGGATACCATTGTGCTATGTAAAGCCATCTTCTCCTCTTCCTCCTGACCATGGAATTCCGTGTTGTAATGCTTATGCCTGATTGGCTTACATCCAGCCAGAATAATGTAAGGTGACTGGAACAGACATGCTCTGCTTGTCGGTAGCAACTGCCACAGATCCCTTTCGTTCCTGTTTAGTTGGCATTCTACTTTCCCAAGAACAGTGGTTCCCATTAGGCAAAAATATGGTCCAAAGAATTTTACCACCCTTGAAGATGAGCCACAGGAAATAGACACAATAGGCAGTTTAGTAATCCCTTTGTGTTTCCATTTTTATTCATAAGATCACCTCTTTGATGACCCATTGGCTACTGATGTGACTCCCAAAGGAGTGTTCAAGAATGAGTCCTTTTGGTGCTCCCAAAGTGATTTAATAATGACTAAACAAACTGTGTTCCCTATAGCTCTCCCCAATAAACTGTTTTTGATTTGTGGAGAAAGAGTGTGGAAGAGTGTCCCCAGTAAGGCGAAAGGCACTTTCAGCAAGCTCTCCTTGTTCAATCTAGCAAAGCCTCCCTGCCTCACAAACCTATTAATTGCCTCAAGCACTCCATGGCTCACCCTTCGCACCCTGCATTTGTTGACCAGTGTTCTGAACTTACAACTCCTGCTACCTCAAAGACTATACCATTCAAAAACCCAATGATCAGCCCTTCTCATCCACTGATTTCAACTCACATGGTTTCACAAGAGACTGTGATTCCAAAGTTCATTTCTGGAGCCACTTGCAAGACATTTAGGGTAGTGTGTTAATCCTGTTGGTTATAGAACAACACATGCCCTGACAATGCTGAACAAAATGGGATGCTGGCTTGCCAAGGAGGCAGATGCAACCAGCTCCGCTCTGCAAGACTTGCTTACAGATGTTGACACTACTAGATAAGTGACCTTGAAAAACAGAGCAGCTATCGACTTTTTGCTATTGCCCCATGGCCATGGCTGCAAGGAGTTCGAAGGACTCTGCTGCATGAATCTGAGTGATCACTCAGAATCCATCCACAAAAGTATCAGCCAGCTTAAACTTTAACCTCCCAATTAAAGGTAAACAATGATAATGGCATCAGCGTGTAGTTTGATTGGTTAAATATTTTTTAATCCATGGCTTAAAAAACTATTCATTATAGCATTGTTGGGATTCTTTGTATTTCTTTGCATAGTTTGTTTTATCCCTTGTTTGTTCTCCTGCATATAAAGAATGATTAATCAAAGTTTTGCAAAAATGTTTTTATTACAGCAAAACAAAAAAGCGAGAGATGTTGGAGAAGGGAGCCCAAGGCTGGTGGCAATGGAGATGGTAGGTCTGAGAGACTGACCATGGGACCTCAGTGAGGAAGAGAAGAAGAAACTGCATATCACTGACATTTGAAATGTCCCCTTTAGTTCATGGACTGTTCTTGTGTTGCCCTGTTATGCTGGTGTTTAACAGTTCCAAACTAGTACTGTTCTGATGTTCTATTGCTTGTTACCTTCCTTGTCCCCCCTAGGTGATTGCACTCCCCTCTTTCCCTCTCTCGGTATATCCCATCTCATTTGATCCCAGTTTAGCCTATCACATCCCTCCTATTTGCATGCTCCACCTTCAAGGACTATAAACTGTGTTTTCACCTCCAGTAAACGGGCATTGTTCATTCACCCCTTGAATGGTGTCTAGGTGTTTATTTCTTTCTCTCAGCTGCCACAGCCCTGGAGATTGTAGTGGGTGTGTGAGGCGCTGACAGCAAACAGCCAACATTGTCCCAGGCTACATAAGCAGAAGCATGGCAAAGAGATTGAGAGAAGTGATTGTTCCCAATTTAATCCTCCCTAGATAACATCTATAATACATTGTTCAGTAACAGGAAAGATGTTGATAAACTGGAACAAATGTAGTAGGGGTATTCCATGCTGTCTGTTCATGATGAGTATAAACTGAGACAAAAAGGGTTCACAGTGGCTGTAATAAGACATCTTTTTCCCTATCAGGGCTGCCAAGAAGTGAAACATTTGTCCACAGTGGCTGTGCAAACTCTGTCAGTGGAGATTTTTAAGACCCAATCAGACAAAGCCCTGAAAAATTTGGTCTGGCTTCACAGCTATCCCATATTGAGTAGGACACTGGATGATACACCCCCTGAGAGCCCTTTGAACCTCAATTATCCCATGATTCATTAAGAACAAAGAACAGTCACACAAAATGTGTGAGGGTTAATTTACTCAATAAATATTACCTTGGTCACTCCTGTTGAAATAGGAGTAAAAGGCAATCACAAATCCTCTCTGCTGGCCACCACCAGCTGCATATGGAGAGCCCACAACCAGATCAGCATTGCCATCCCCATCAACATCAGCTGCCAGGAGGGACCAACCAAGATTACAGTAGGAATACTGCAATAAAAAATTAGTTTAAGCCTGAAATAGAACCAAAACCACCAACCTTGTAACAAAATAGAGCAACTTACTGCTAAAGAGCTAACTTTGCTTCTGGTCAAATTACTCTCCCACTCCTTGGGTTCAGTTTTGTTTTCTTTGGGTTTTTGGTTTGTTTTTTTTGTTGTTGTTGTTGTTGTTTGGTTTTTGTCTTTTTTTTTCTTTGTTTGTTTGGGTTTTTGAGGGCTACGCATTTTTCTGTTTACCCTGTTGCCTTCTCTGTTCTGGGGTACAAACCACATACAACCAACCTAGGCAAGCACCTGCTTGCATCATCCCCATCAGTGTAAATTCCCTTGCAATTTGACTTCAATGTTTTTTTTTTCAGGCCCATAAGACCCTTTCCCCTTTATTTCACCTTCTGGTTGTGTAGCCCTGTGTTAGCCTGGTTAACAGGATAATATATACAGGATATTACATGTTATCAATATACCTGACAAGTTATGGTTACATTTGGCTGAGATGCCAAGCCTCTTCCCTCAGAGCCGAAGTAGACATACACAGTACCCTAAACAGCAGGAAAAGCAAATACAGCATGAGAGCATCTGCATGTCAGTACCAAGTACAAAATCCAAGGCAAATCACAAGGAGTGAAACAGTTCTGCAAGGGCTATTAACACAATTGCATTTTTCTTCTCAGAGCCTCCTCATACTTCTGTCTTTTCTACCCCAAACCTAAGAATATCCATGCTGCAATGGTTAATGCTGTAACCAAGCAACAAAGTAGAGAAGTACACTTTCACCATACTGTGGGTAAGGAGAAAAGACAGAATACTGCATATTTGTATTTGTTATACATACATTCAAGTGGCTCAAATTTTGAAAACTATTATTTAATGCAATGGTAAACAGTGCCAGGCACAACAGATGCATGCATTTTTTCAAGGCAGTGGGTCTACATCAAATTTAAATTATTTGAATTCTTTTTGAGACAGCTAAGTTAGTATCTGAAGTTCTGAAGATTTTTAAGCTTAATGGATGTGGTTTAAATAAAAACATCTTACGTCTCATATTTCTTGGGCTGAAAATACTCAGGGACCATTACATGGCTTATCTGGTAAATAGCAAGTCATTAAGCCTCTGTAACCTGATTATTTTAGCAAGTGTGTCGTATTTTATCACATTTTAAGTATCACCTGTTGGCCTGTAACAACATATGACAAAGCTCACTGACCCATGAGGTCCATTCCAGACTTTCTGTTCCTAATCAAAAAAGGTAGATGTGTATTTTCATGAATGGCCGCTTACATTTCCAGAACATCAGTGCTGCAAAGTCACAATCTGATTTGGATTTTTAATGTGCAAAAAAGGCCACTGAATGAGACGTACAGATAGCTGTCATTGCTCTAGTCAAAGTACTCACAAAGGCTATAAACTCTTGTATTTAAATTACCATGTCACCTTCAGCAACAACAAAAATTCTCTCTCTCATTTCACTGTTCAAAAAAATATGTACCCACAAAAACATATTGTTTGGAGAGAAAAAACAAACAAACAAGAAACCCATGTGTGTGGCTTACTCTGTAAGTAAGAAACTGGGATCCCACAGAAGGTGCTCCAACTGCCAGATCTGGCACCCCATCCTGATTGAAGTCCAGGACTGCCAAGGCAGAACCAAATCTTCCTGAAGGCTAAAAGAAAAGGGATTGCTCTATGAAAGTAACAAACATTTTCAAGATAAAACAAAAAAAACACCCTAATGCACATTTACACAGGAGAGAACTGGAAACAGATGACAAAAATCTATCCAAAGAATTTTTGTTCACCCGAGTGATAAGCATCATACCAAAACACTAACTCTGAGACAACTGTTTTGTTTGAGGACATGGAGGTGCTAAAACATAAGATAACTGAACACAGTATGGTTCTGCTTTCTTATTTCCTCTTCTGAGCCCAGTGTACCATGGATGTTAAGCTTATGATTTTTCCTGTTGATGACATTATAGCTGTGAATCCCTAAACATTATGTGATAAGACAGCAGCTGTTACTCCACAATTTTTAACCATAGAAACAGATTAAAATGAAGTGTATCTCACTTTTCTCTATTCTCTTCTTTGCAAATAAAGATATTTTCTACAGAAGATCATATTTATTACTCAAAAGGGTCACTTGATCCTGCTTAGTTATATACAGCCACCATCATGTCAAATCCCAGTTTTCTTCCTTTTTTTTTAATACAGTGCACTCTTACTAAAGACAAATCATTATTTCAGAAGAAATTACCAATTAATGAAAAAATGTAGCTTCAAAGGAATTGAAACATATTGAATTAATATTATTATGCTAAAAAGAAGGGAAAATCACAATATTTTCTTAAATGCAAGGACCTGAATGAGAGATATTGTGATCCACAGAGATATTTACCTCAGTTTTATTCAAGGGCACATTATGTTTTAATAGTCACTTCTCTGGTACAGTAATGAAAGTGAACCTACACATCACTATTGCTTCACTTCTTCCTGTGACTGGTTATTTTTCTTGAAAAGCTTATGATATCCTTTAATCAGGAGGAGAGTTTCAGGAATAATACTCATACACATTAATGATATAATTTCTTAGTCAAAATTTACCACATTTTCAGGCCAAAAAATTTAAGTCACAAATAATCTGACTTGATCCCTCACCTGATGACCCTGTAGTACTTGGTCAGCTTTCTCATCCAGATCCATATCCTCTGGTGGCAAACCTGACTGGTTACCATAGACCACATACACCCGTCCTATCTGAACATGGCCCATGGTGCTGTACCCTGGTGCTCCAACGACCAGATCTTCACAGTCATCCTGGTTTAAGTCAGCTGCAATCACTGCCCTGTACAGCAAGGGAGTCAACGAAGTCAGCATTAGCTTCCAGACTACCACAATATTAGTGGAAAATAAATAATTTTAATTCAGGTAAATCAGGACCTGTGTTTCCCCATATAGTTTTGTAAAAAACTATGCAGCATTTTTCATATTATACATTTGATTTGTGTTTTCTTAAATTAAATAAAAATTAAAAATTAAATAAAAATAGAGCCTTTAAGATTCATCTTCCATTAATAAATCTGTAGGAACTGCTTTTTACTGACACAAGGAACCTGAGAGCCATCATAGTAAGGAGCATGTAAAAAGGGCTGCTTGTATATGACAGAGAATACAAAAGATGAAATTAAGTATCTTTTAAACTGAATCTCTGATTTAAATTATGGTCTTAACAGAAGATAAGCAAAGGGATCACAGATTTCAGTAAAACATTGGAGTTTAGAGAGCGAATGTGGAGAGAAACAACTGACTACTGCTAATTTAGCTGATGTGAAGTAAACTCAAGAATTACATCCAAATTTTGAGTCATAATAAGTGGATAAAGATAAGCAGCAATGCAAATTTATTTTATTACTCTTCCTTGTTGCAGGTCAAGCTAGAACATCTCTGGCAAGGAGAGGCAATATGCCTCTCTCTGTCCTGAATCTGGCTTTGAACTCCCTGCTAGACTTGAGCATTTCCAAGAATGCTTGCCAGGCACCATCAGAAATCAACTCATAACAGACAATCAATTTTGCACATATGTCAACCAACAACCAAAAAAGGGTAACAGTGTTCCCATACTGTTCATAACTAGAGCCGATGTTGGTTATAATTTTGGTTCCTTCCATTGTGAGCTTGATCAACATCTTGAAGAAAAGGTTTATGAGCTAACTTGCTGTTCTGGACAACATATTTGTATTGATTTGGACTTTCACATTTAGTATTCAAAGAATAAACAATAATATTTTGGTGGGTACTCAAAATTTTCAGAAAATAAGAGGGACGTGGAAGGAAAAAAATTACCAACCATCCAAGTCTAGCATAGGGTGAAGTCAGAAAATATGAAGCTGCTGACTTGGAGATGTGCTTAGAAGATTTCTGATCTGCAGCTGCTAATGCTCTCCAGATACTGGTTGTAAAAGCACGCTTTATCAAGTGGAGGGAATTCTGAAATAAAAATAATAAAGAGACACAAGAATGGTTAAAACACGGCCTGAAACTATAGAACATTTTGGAGCACCTCAAAAATCAAGTCACCAACAGTGGAAATCACCAGATGAATCTAACTCAGGTTATAAGCACCATTTTAGAAAGAGACAAAAATCTGTATGCTTTAAAGGGAGCACTACTAATTGTTCATTGCTGTGCTTTGCTGGGAGTGCTTAACCTCAGCAAAAGTGATCAACTGATTCTGTAAAATGTAAATACTAAAGATATATTTCGTCCTTTTTGGCATGGCAAGATGTGTTCTAACTTCACCATACAGTGAACAAAGTGTAAAAATTGAGTATTTATGATTGAGAAGGAGCAAGGCCCGATTCCCAAACCCCCTCCCCAAGTTTTATGCCTGTTTGCTCAATCTTTATCACTAAGCATGTTCTGTTCTCTTTACCAGGACTTGATTATCACTGAGTTTGTTGTATCATAAACCAGAGGCAATAAATCAAGTAGTGGTAGACATATGAATAGAGCAAAATGGTAGCTAGCCAAGATTTTTCCTACTGGATTTGGCTGGGTCACCTATGAAAAGAAGCAAGCTGGGTCAAAGCAAGGAAGACCTACTGAGGCCCTTCTTTTGGGGATGAAGAACAGAAGGATCCCTCCCCAAAATTGATGCCAGAAGAAAACACCGCCCCAACTCTGCCCAGACTCTGCCTGTAATCAATATGTAATGAGATGTTGTAATCATTTGCATAATAAATGAGAAATGTTGTAATCACTCATGTTCAAATGTATAAATTAGCCTGCTTTGACACCTGTCGGGTGAGCAAATTTGTGCGGCATTAGCTGCCTTGCTTCCCTGCACAGGAATAAATACCTTTGCTGCTGATGGAATACAAAAACTTTCTCTTAGTAGTTATTTTTTTGCGGCGTTTTCGCTATCATGATGGACATACGTAGATTAACAATGGTAGAGGAATCTACTTAAAGTGAATTCAGAGGGTACTGTTAACATCCAGAGACCCTGCTCCACTATGCAGCATTTCAGACAGAAAGGAAAGCAGTTTTATATAGAGTTGAATTTTACCTAACACATTTGACACTTCTCACTTACTGTTGCCCAAGGCTGCATGTTGAAACGAACTCCTCTCTCTGTATAGTTTATGTTCTTCTCCAGTGTTTCTGTAAGCAAAGAAGTTGTATTCTTGTGATGTTCATGTTTTGATTGTTTGTTTCTGCTAAAATAAAGAGGGCAGTAATAAAAATTAATACAACTGAATTAATTACTTAAGGTAAAAGACTCTCTTAGGTTCTGTACAGTTCCCCTCTACAAAACTTACTTCATGTTATGAGAATCTCAAATACACACACAAAAATATAAAGAAAAATATCTCTAATTTTCGATAGCTCACTGTCCATATTAGCAGAAGACTCTCATTTAATCACTAAACCTTTGAACATTCAGAGCTGTACTTACATGTGGTTGTCTTTGTACTCCTTCGTGCAGTTTATAAACAGAGGATTCTCAGGCAGGTAGCAGGCACTAAAGAAAAATATGCAGAAAGCACTTTCAAGATTTTCATACAATGGAAGTGAAACCAAAAATATAACTTTTATCCTTACTTGTTCCTCTGTTAGAAGTCATCAGTTTTCTCAAGAAACTCAAAATCAGAGCAACATCATAATCCTTAGGAACCCCTCTGATACTTATTTTAATGACATTGATTAGGTTCAATATGAATCTTGCATGTCTTATATAAGTCTTGAAGGAAACTCATGTAACATTTGCTGTTATTTCTATGAACCTAAAGCACTTTTAATGAAAGTGCCTTTTGGAACAAAGAACATAACAGACTGTATTTCAAACATAATTTCGCAAAATAGCCACAGGGATAGTTTCCATTTAAATGGATAGATCAATTGCCACTACATTTGTAAGACAGCTGTACAAGGCTAGAACTTCTATAAAAAACATGAAATTGTGAGTAGAAGCCTGAGCTCCAACACTGTACAGCAAGGAATATATACTCTTACACTAGAATATATACTCTTCCTCCTTCTTGAGTGCCTTCAGTGTCTGAAGGCAGTAACTGACCTCCCCTTGAAAGGGACATAGTTGCTGACTGATGACAGCAGCCAGATGGTGCAGTCTCAGAGAGCCAGGCCAGGCAGAACCTCAGGGCATGGCTATGCAACATGTAAGCAGGCCCTTGAGTATGTCTTAAAGCATGCCTGAAATTATCCCTGCTGAGTATCAGCTGGGTGTGGGAGAGGTCTGCCTGGGCAAAGGAACATGAACACATAAGTGTGAACTCAGGGTCTACGCGCACCCAGGTAAAAGACAGACACAGAAATCCTTTCATCCAGTGAGGTTCTAAAGCTTAGCACCTCTTCTAGGAAACAACATGCCTTTGGAAGAACAACTAAATGAGTGTCAGAACTTGACTACTGCATTTCATATTCCAGGACACACACTATACCTGGTTCCATTCTCTAGCATGTGGCTCATCAGCTCAAAAATATTGTTTGTCCAGAATGCCATGTCATCCACTCCTCCGAGGAAATATTCATGGAACTTGTCCACCAGAAATGGAGATTTACTAGCATATCTTGGAAAAAGCTGAGAGACAGGCCACGTACTTAGTAAGATGGATTACATTGTCTTCATGCTATACATTCATTTTTACTCGGGAAGCAGAAGACCAACCTTGGCGACAGCAAGCCTTTCTCCATGCCTAAAACAAATAAAAATCTTCAGAAATAAAACTTGCTTCACTTAATATTCAGTTATTTAAACTATTATTTTCAAGGCTCCTGTATGGTAAATACTATGCAAGTCATTACATTTCTCTCTTGGTTGTTAATATACTTTTTAGAGTTGTAATGTAAAAAGTAATTACATAAACTTAATTGTTGCCTTTAATTTGGAGGGATTCACAGTTTCTGTAACTGCTGTGTGACTATTGACTAAAATAAGAGATACAGCTAGGCTGTTCAGGTGCATTCAAAAGCAAACACTGACAGATATCCAAAGTCTGTTTACAATTATTCTTGGAATTGAAAGGATCTACATAAAACATAGATAAGCCATCTATTTAGATATGTGCAGTACTCCTTCAGTACATGAAAATGATATTGCTAACATGCCACAATAGTACTTCAAGACACAATTGTTCTCCAATAAATAGGCATAAATACCCAAGATCCAGCATCTGTGGAGTAATAATTAATTTAACAGTCATATTCTATTCGTTGAAAAAAATCAGGTGTTTTATGATTTTGATGTCCAGTACGGAGTCTGTATTGCTGACCTCAATGCATAAGGTAGTTCAAAAACAGCTATCATAATTTTCCTAAATACGTTTCACTTATAAAAACCCAGACAAAGCTATTCAACTTACAGTTCAAGAAACAGCAGGAAAGTACAGTCAGTAATTGTGCTTTCAGTTATGATCTCTTTTCCATAAAATTCCTTGTAGATAGCTGCTAGGTCTTTGACAGGTACATACCTAAAAAACAAGAAGGTATAACAGATTTTCCACATCATCCGATAAAAATCACAGTTTCTATAATCACAAAAGCCTGCTATAAAATATTCTAAATTTCAAAAGACTACATAAGGTCATGAATATTGACAAATACCAGAAAGACCTGGATTGCACATGCAGTTACTCTCTGGACAACACTCTCCTGTTGTTTAGATTGAAAGTCAGAACTCTGTAGAACCTTTCCCCTGTGGCTACTGCTGGTAGAATTTCCACACTCCCCGCACTGGTTCCCTGGCTTGGTGATCACACCATCCTGGAGGATGTCCTCCAACTCTCTGTTGTGCCAAATCTACTCCTAAAAAAATAGACATTTCCCACAGCTGTGCCAGAGATTTATTAGTAAACGGTGCCTTCCACGCCTACGTGAACTACATTCTACTTAAAAAAATGACTCAAATGACCTACTTTATCAGCAGAAGAAAAGGCATATGAGTTTTTCATTTCAGTTAAAAACTGTGAGGAAACAAATGTGTGTATTTAAATCTTCTGCTCATTTTTATGTTTTTGGAACCTGTCTGAATTCAACATCCTCAACTTCCAAAAATTTAAATAAATCTCAATTAGATTTTCATTTAACTGCATTATTTTACTAGCTTCCAGGACATTCCCCTAAAATTTTTTTCACTGGTTATTTTCTATACAACAACTTAAAATTCCCCTCAGAGGTAAATAATCTTTCTTGCTTTGTTCCTATGCATAAAGCTCTTTACTTTTTTTCTGTCCTTCCAGTTTTTCATATTGGCAAACAGTATGCATATAAGGAATACCAAACTCAGAAAAATTTAAATAGCTACAAGGGCTTCTTTTGAAAGACAAATAAAGAACAGCATTTTGTTAAAACACCATGATTATACAGAATAAACAGAAATAAATATTAAAGAAGGTAACATTATCTTACCAATTTGATGCCAGATAACTGAAGTCCAGCTCATACTGACTCACTACATCTCCACCTGAGGATGGAAGAATGAAAAAAAAAAAAAACCACGTAGCCCAACAAACTGAATCTGTTAAGTATCTGTCATGGATAACATTGCTGATGAAGCCACATATGGCTATGCTATCTATATTTATATAGCAGATCTTCCAGCTATATATTTAGAAGTAGCAAATGGTTCACCTGAAAGTATGCTATACATTTTATACCTCCAAAGAATACGAATAGTAAACAATTTAAAATCACAGTAGTGACTCCATCTAAACCTTAGCATCCTTTTGTCTGCTTTTAGGCTTTAATTCAAGTGTCCATGTGCCCTATCACACATCCTGAAACATGGAGCATGAGGACAGGTATAGGAAGCCTTTCAAGCTGTGGGGGACGGCAAGAAAACAATGTCAATATGACCCATTCTTGGCTTCTGCATTGCACCAGCTAAAAGCCAAAATCACCCACTGTGGTTTTGAAGAGTACTACTTATTCCAATAGAAGGATTTGTGATTGGCAAACAGAAACATTACCAATATCGCCAGCACGGTGAGCTTCTGAGTATGAACCTTGAAAATCGATCTGGAGAAAGAGGAAAACAAGAGAACTGTCTGTTTCTTTCAATATGACCAGAAAGAAACTGTCCAAGTAGCCCTAATGTTTACAGGTCCCAAACTTGATCAACTTCATTCCTACAAAGTTTGTGACATTCTGTCTCTCAAAATATCTACCTGAAACAGGGCTCCAGCTTTTCTCTTGCCCCTCACCACCAGTCAAAAGCTAAGTTATCCATTCAAATAAATCCAGCTGCACCAATAAATAAAATAATACAGGCTTACTTCTCCCATGGCCTTTAGAAATCCTTGGTCAATGCCCAGGCTATGCCAGCTAACATCTGCCACCATATGTGAAGCAATTCCAAACAGGAAAGCCACCAGTTTCTCTGTAGCCTACACAACAACAATACATTTATAGCAGTGTCAGTAATTTTACTCGCCTTTAAGAAGAGGTTAGCATTTCATGTAAGTACATTACACAAGGATATAGGTGAGAAACTCTTACCATCCAAGAACTTAGCATAACAAAGTGTTGATCACTTGATGCTGGAGTCACATTTTGTGACTAGCTTTAAGTACTTCATATGGTCTAAGGCCATAGAATTAGTGGTTGACACAAGGGTAATTTGTGTATTTCAAGATAAATATGTACTGAAATGTTTCTCTGGGCTGGGGATAACGTGACTTCCAAGGAGTGAACCCCCTGTGCCATGGGTGTTGTGCAGGTACACAGACCAGAGAATAACATTCCTTTGCACTCTCACTTTTGAGAAACCGTTTTTCTTCTCCTCCTACGTAACTCATAGACCATGAACAAGAGCAAATCAGGACTCAGACCAAAAATTCACAAGTGAGAATTCTAAAAATGCCTGGTTTTCACATGGGAAACCCTCAACCAGATCTGACAGGAAAGCAAGACGACCAATTGCATTTGAAAGTTTGGACCTATGAAATGTATCATACGCACCAGACCACAGTGAAGATAACTGATAGACTTTATATGGAAACTATAAATTTTTTGTCTGGTAAAGATGAAAACAGGATTTTGGGTCAGCAGAGACTTTAATATAAAAATGTGTGCTTTTTCTACATTTCACAAAGAATGAAATTTCCAGAAGTGAATGTGTAAAAATCAGTTGAAAGCGAAGTCCAAAGTTAATTAAATTTTCTTACCTCTTCCCAAGGCTGAGGATAATTCCTTCTGACGTAGTGAATACTTGCTATAAGAAATGGTGACCAGTGAGTGTCTTCAGACACATCATGGAATATTCCTATTGCAACAAAACTTTATCAGTATTTAATTTATTCTTTGGGGAAAAATCAAAAAACCCACAGTCTTTTGCTCAATTTCATATCATACAGACAGTACATTTTGCAAACCATTTAATGAGAAGAAAAGCCAAATGAGACTTATCAAAACAGATACTAGAATTACCTTCCATGATTTCAGTTTGAAACATCTGAAAATGTTGTGCCTGCTCTCTTTCTCTGTGCCTGTTAGTAGGTACAGTACAATGAAAAGCTGCCTCTCGAGCAGAGAGGATAAAGAGAGCTGACAGAGAAGCTGTTGACTAAATTGACACATTCACTTGTATGGCAAAAAAGCTGATGGGCACAGCAACCAACTCAAAATATCATGTTTTGGGACAGGTATTGGTTTCCACAGGGCAGAGAAAGACAATATCATCATTACTATCATTCTGAACAGAAAGGCAAACTTGACAAGGTACAGTAAGAGAAAAGGCAGAAGAAAGCAGCAAAAATCAGGTTTCATTTGAATAATCAGTTATTACTTTCATTTGGATTTAGGCAGAAAAGATTATGGAGGATCTAACAGAGACATTGTTTAAAATTTTCCATGTACCTACATAAAGCTAAGGGAAAGTGATGCTGATGTGATGACTCCATGAAGCACAATGCTGAATTCTCTGAGGGAGAAGAAGATAGGCAGGAGAGAGATTGTTCAGACCATCAGTACACTTTGAGGAAGAGTACATGTGTGTTCATGCAGCACTGTGAAACTGCAGCTTAAGGTATATTACATGCTGAGAGAGCAGACCTTGTGGGTAGTTCAGTTACCTCCTTGCCTCTTGACATTTTACAGTGCAGCTAAACTAGATAACATAAGGATGGGATTTGCTAGGCCAAAATTAGAGTAGCTTTCTACATCTAAGTTTGCCTCCTATCTGGGAAGGCAGTCTACATGGCTTTGTCCTTGATCTAGCGATGCTCAGCTAAAACAGCTCAGACCTGCAGAGATACCTTTTTCTTCCACATTGACTAAGGAGACTGTTGACAAGTGGTCCAACTATCAAACATGGCAAGATGGACTCCAACTTTAGTGAAGGAATGTGGGCTGGAAGTTGCAGATTGTCCTAGTTTAAGGGAAACCAAAGTGGTTACCAAGACTAGAGGAGGGGACTCCTCCTCAATAACGACTTCACCCCTTATTAAATTTAAAAGAACTTTATGTAAGAAGGATAACTGTTCTTAACTACTATATATAGATAGATATAGATATATAACTATAAACAGACTAGAGCAAACTATTCCTCCCACACCAAATCAAAACCCAAAACCTGTAGCTTCCTCCTGGTGCAATTGCATTTATAGACAACAGGTGGCAGTGTTGCACCTCAGCTGGCTGTGAAGTCAGTTCTATCTTTTCCCCAGCGAGGCAGAGACAAGAGGCTGTATGACTTACATGGGGGCAAGATGGAACCTTTTCTGTGGGGAAGAGCAGAATCTCTCCTTGTCGTTTGGAAGCTCTGGAAGTTGGGGGGTGGATGGAGGTTGTTCCTAGAAATCTCCTTGCAGCCAAAGTCAGTTCCCAGGAAAAAAAGGTCTGCAGCATATCCCAAAGCAGCCATGAGACCCTTCTCTCTCTCTGTCTCTCTGAAGCACAGGATGCCCAGAGATAGGAGGGGGGGAAGAGTAGAGAGACAAGGAGCTCTCACAAGCTCAAAAAACGATGGCTTCTAGTCACAGCAGCTACCCAAAACGAAGTGCAACCAGCACACAGGAAAAGCCCCTCCCCCTCCCAGCTGCTAGTGATCTGTTCCTCACCTCCACTCCACCATTAAGTTGGAATCTAGAGTCACCAACCACTCCTTTGTTCTTGATCCTGGCACTTCAACTCCCCAAACCTTTGTGTTGGTAGGGAGAGAAAAATTCCCTAAAGGACTCCTCCCACCCACCTTTCTTTGTTTGAACCTTTAATACAGATTGAGAAGCTCAGACCACTGGGCTGGTATAAGGCAGAAGTCAAAACTGTTAGAAGGGAATGATGAGATAGATAGAAATAACCAAGTTCAGGTAGGAATTGAAGAAATCCCAGGAGAACATCAGTCATGGAAACAAGGCAAGCAAGACTGAAGTTTGGGACAAGATATTGTCAGATCAAGGCACAAAACCAAGAACAGTGACCTGATGAGTGACAGGAGACAGAACCAGTATTAAATGCCAGAGCAGAGGGGCAATCTGGATGTGAGCCGAGCACATGCCCATCAGGATATTAACAAAGCATCTTGCAGCTGGCATAACCAATAGTTAGCATTAGCAACTTGTGTCTAGGAAA
The DNA here is from genome assembly GCA_013396695.1 of Sakesphorus luctuosus. Classification (NCBI taxonomy): domain Eukaryota; kingdom Metazoa; phylum Chordata; class Aves; order Passeriformes; family Thamnophilidae; genus Sakesphorus; species Sakesphorus luctuosus. Next base: position 53,495 of record VWZD01006814.1, on the reverse strand, counting down.
TAATGAGAAGTCTGTGTGCAACTGTATGATTTGACTCTAAACAAAGCAGGCAAAGAGAAAAGATCAGGAAAGTGTCCTCCAAAAGACAATTGAGGATTTTGCAGTTTGAAACAGGAAAAACAAATACGTACATAAGTGGAGACACAGGCACTAAGCTGGAAAACATGTAAAAGATGAGGGAAACTGAACAAAGATCCTAAGAACACTTTGAATTTAATGGATCTGAATTTCCATGATGTGGGGATCAGAAAAACCCCATGCCAAGTATTCACCACAGCAATGCAGCCTCCCTACTCACCCTCAAGGGAAAGGAGGAAAAACCTCTGAAACTGAAACTTAAAATGGAAAGGCTTATGTATTTACATAGCAAAGGGAAAATTAAAAGTGAAATGCAGTATACCACATACATACAAAATTAAAAGGTAACAACCTTCCAATCCCCACCAAATGGCAAATTCCACCACTCTGGCCACCCCAACAAGGCTCACTTCCCAAGAGATACCTGAACAGAGAAAGAGAGAAGCTAACAATAAAATGTTTACTTCCCCGAGATTAAGTAGATAAAGTAGCAGTGAGGCGGCAGTAAGGCCTAGCTCAGCAGAACAGCAACAGCATGTCCTCCCAGAACAGCAGCCATGAAGAGAAGAAAGAGAGACACCTTCTGTGAAGGTCAAATAAAACGACACGATCCCAGTTATGGGGATGAGAACTGGAATGCTTTATTGAACACTGACACACAATTTAAGGTTTCAGGGAAACACATGCTAATAGGGAGGAAGGGTTATGGTAATCCAGAGAGGGCTTATTTTAATCTGAGAATTACACAATTCTTGCTAAGTTACAAAAACAGTCACTGCTCTGTTATCTTAGGGATTTACACGAGGGGAAGAGAGCAAGGGGTTACAACATTGTCTGATAACATTCATTCCAGGGTTCTTTCTTATCTCAAGGCAGGAGACAGCTTATCAAGTAGAGCAAAACCAAACCTTCTCTGTCTTCGGTGATGGAATTTTTTTTAAGCTTTTGTTGACTAAGGTTTACTGCCTGAGTTATTTATTTTCTTGCTGTTGGGAGCTATACTTTTTACTCCGACAACCTCCCACACTGTTTTTTATACCTCAGTTTACATCATATGGTATGAAGTATTTCTTTGGTTGTTTAAGTCAAGTGACAACCTATGTCCCTTCTAATCTATGTAGCACCTGCAGGGCCTACTAAAACCAAGGCCTAGCTAGGCCAAGCTACCACAGTGGTTATTCCTGGTTATTAATTAAAAATAACAGGGAATATGTGGGGGATGAGATAAACACCCCCTGCAAGACAAATGCTGCTGGGACACCTCAGGGCTTGCTGGGAGTTGTAGTCCTTGCGCAAGCCCACAGGAAGCTATCTTATCATGTGTGCCATGACCAGAAGCTGTAGGCTCATTGGTCCGATCTTGCGCTCATTCCCTGGAAGTAACAACATCCCCATACCCTGGGTATAAAATCTGTGTTGTGCAGTTAATAAAGCTGATTCCTTTGCGTCCCCCAGTGCAAGAAGGTCTATGTCTCATTATTCAACCACTACATATGGCATCCTAGAACAGGAACAAACAAGCCAGTATCAGGAACTAAAAGGAAGAAGTCCTTTTCGGATATCAGTCTGGTGGTGGCCTCTCAACTTGGTCAGGGTAGGAGCTCCAGGAAAAGGAACTCGGGGTCAGGAAAGATACAAAACTTTGCAACAAAAAAGACAGCTGAAGGTACAGGGGACAGGGTGTCAAGTCAAGAGGGGTGGAAGGATCTCCCAAGATCTGAATTGGACAGCTGCAAACATAAATGTGGGGGTGACAGTAAGTGCATCCCTTAAGAAAAGCTGTTTGGAGTGCAGCCTTAAAGAGAATAGAGCAACCTGGAGTATGTGTGTGGCTTGTGACAATTGAGAGGCTGTGGTGTATGCAAGGTGAATTGGTTAACCAATTATGTGGAAGCATGTTGGATGTGAGAGTGTATAAAAGGTGTGGATATTACTGCATGAGATCTAGATCTACTAGGATGTGAAATGATGTCATAGGAACTTCTAGGAACTATCTACTGCTACTATGAGCTATGAGATCTGTCTGTTTATCTTGAATAAACTCTCAAAGTTGTGAGCCTTCTGATCAAGTCTTCTGATGTCTGCTGTGCCTGAGCTCTTCTGACTGTCAGTCCAGTGCCCAAGCTCGGTATAAGGGGCTCCCCCTATACATAAAGAGCTTGTTAAATGAGTAAAGACAGAACGTTTCTTTGCAGCAAAAAACTGACCTGCTAAGCTGGCCTTACATACATGTACCAGGCTTCCCATGGGCAGGAACTATGCAAGTTATGGCATGGCAAAAGGTCAGACATATGCTGGGTATGAAAGCAGCGTTTGGGGATGTAGAAGACATAAAGCATCTGATCGTCTGTTGTATTAGAATATAATAAAATTTTTATTATTTTTAATTATTTTGGTCTGTGTCAGGCCTTGGCGATTTCTAAGTTACAGAAAAACACGAATGTAAAGAAAGTACTTTTAATTTAGATGACTAATGGAGCATAGAAGGGTGAGAAAGTACTTATGACATGCTGGGAAACCAAAGTAGTGTACAAAGTAACTGTATAACACTAGATGTTCTCTATTATCAAGGCTGTGTTCCTCTCTGACTTGGCTGCATGCCTCAAGATAGATACAAATACCCTGGAAACACAATAGTTGAGGTTGTATAGGGTTGTACAGGAACCTAATGATGGGAGGAAGATAATGTGGGCAGGGGTTGTACGACTACTAACCATTAAGCAAGCATGCGCAGATTGTTGCCACTTACGTCATTAATAGGCGGTGTTTGGTGCCTCTCAGGCATCACCTTATGCTGTGTCTTGGCCCTACGTAGTATAATGGATAGCTGATAAATAGGGACACCAGGAGTGGGGGATCTGAGCAACACCCATCCTTCCACCAAGCCTGTGTTAGCTCTGCGGGGATGCCTGCTAAGCATGGATGCCACCCAGCTTCTGCTGATCCTGGTAGTCCTGGCCTGTCTGCTTGAGTGAGCATCGGTCATAGGAGGTAACTGCTGAAACATCAACTATTTTGTATCCTTTTATTAAGTTTTAAGTATTTTATTCTTTTTATTCTCTTTTGTATTGAGTATTAAGCATTTTATGCTTTTTATTCTCTTTTGATAGTTGGTAATGCAATAAACACTGTTTGTGGTATTTTATTACTGTGATTATCTTTATTCCGCACATATATCTAAAACAAACTGTTACATCTGTAAAGAGATAACCACTGATACGAAGACGCTGTGTGATGGGTTATCACCTACCGTGGATGTGGGCCCTGTTCTCCCTACTGCCCTTGACCTTCCCCCACAGCTAGAAGGTGACTACCCCCATGTGTGGAAGTCCATGGGGGAGTGAGAGGATGGGGAGCAGCAGGAATGTTGGCTGTTGCGTGAATTGGCACTGGTGCCCTGGAGCTGAGCAGTGGTGACTGACTAGCTGACACGCCATGCTTGTTACATTGCTAAGTGCGAGCTGCCACCCTAACCTCGCCACAAGGCTGCAGATAAGGCACCATTCTTTACACATCCTGGGGCAGGGGGGGCACCACCACTGTCGTCACCATCTTACAGCTACTGTGTGGAGGTGTCACCACAGCCATCTTACAGGTACCATGTGGAGACACTGCCACCACCATTTCACGGGGACCACTGCCATCTTACAGCTACCGTGTAGAGACACTGCCACTGCCATTTCATGGGGACTGCACAGGGGAGCAGGCAAACCGCTCCTACTGTAGCATGGCAGCAGGGGGTAAGTACTCGCCACCACTGCCATATTCATACAAGCTACGGCCTGAGGATTAGTATGAGGGGTGCAACAATCCGAAAGGCAAGGATTACACAGAGGACTTGGAGGAGGACTTGGAAGAAGAGTTAGATGTTTTCCCTCCTGCTGAGGAACAGCAGTTGCATGGTGGTACCGGAATGGTTTGGTGGGGAAAATGCAGGGAGGAGAGTGGTTAATGCGCATCTAATTATTTGCAAGTCTTGGCAGCCTTCTAAGTATCAGAATCTGCTGCATCATGTTGTTAAGGAGTTTAGACAGATTGCAAAAGACAGCGGGGTTTCATCCCCTCATGTTTTTTTTGTTCCTGGAGACCCTGAGTAGTTCTTAAATTTTTGACTCCCAGGACTGGAAGTCTCTTTCTAAAATGGTTTTGTTGGTAACTCAGTTCAGTGTCTGGCTTATGGATTATAAGGAGAGTTGTAAAAGTTATATTGACGAGAACCTGTGAGCAGAGGTGATATGTGCCCAGTTGGCAGGGGAAGGGGGATTACAGATCCCCCAAGAAGCAGGCAGATTACCCACATGAAATATACAATCTCATTGCAAAGCTTGTATTTTGGGCCATTAGAAAACTCCTGCATGGCGACTGGGACAAGAATTTGTCCTTTGCTAAAGTGCTTAAAGTGCTGCAGGGGCCGGTTGAGCCATTCACACAATTTCCTGGACCATCTGCAGACTTCTCTGGTGTGGCAAACAGAAAACAAAGACACCAGAGAGCTGCTTTATAATCAGCCAGCATTTGAAAATGCAAATGACAATTGTAGGTGAACATTGTAGTCTCTTCCTAAATGGGAGAACTGCACAGTGGCTGAAAAGGTTTGGGCATGCCAAAATGTTGGCTCCTCTAGCTATCACACAGCATCACTGGCCTTGGCATTGGCAGCTCAGTTGCACACTCCAGGGGAAGCAAAGCCCCTGGAGGTGTGTTATCGTTGTGGGCTGCCCAGCCATTTTAAGAAAAATTGCTCTAGAAGATCCCTTCCTAGGGACTGCCCACAATGTGGGCAGGGTTGGCACTAGTTGAATGAATGCCAATTTCAGTCTGCCTGTGGGGTGGGGAGCAGGCAGTAGGGAAACTCCCCTAGGAGGGCAAGGCAGTGCGCCACTGCCAATCAAAGAAATACGAGCCCTGCCAATCAAAGATGTGTGAGCCCCGGTGCCTTGCAAGTGAGCTCATCGCAGCCACAGCCAGCAGTGCTGTACTGGATTTGGCCTCCAGCCAGCCAGTACTGCTGCTGTTGACAGCAGTGGCCCTGATACCCATAGTGGTATGGGGGCCTCTGGGGGCTCGAGTCCACTCGCTTTTGATTGCCCATTCATCTACCACCAGAATGGTGTTGTTTGTCCTGCCAGGAGTTATCAACTCTGCCTCACATAGTGAGATCCAGATCATGGCCTGGATGCCCGTACCACCCTGCTATGTCCCTGAGGGGCAGCAGCTTGCCCAGTTGATTCCCTGTTATAATGCTTCTCCCCCAGGCAAAGAGAAAAGGGGCAGTGGTGCCTTTGGCAGCATGGGAATGCCGCAGATCTTCTGGGCTAAGACCATCTCTTCCTCCCAGCCCATGATGATGTGCAGTATTGATGGGGATCAGTTTAGAGGCTTGGTGGACACAGGGGCAGATGTGTCCATCATAAAGGATAGTGAGTGGCCTGCAGACTGGTCAACTGTCTTTCCTGCTGTGACTATTCAGGGGGTTGGTGGTATGCAGAGGCCTAGGCAGTGCCCAGCTATGCACAGTGATAAGGCCAGAGGGAAAGGCTGCCCCTATATCATGCACACTCTGGGGGAGGGATGTCCTTGGACTATTTGGTACCATCATGCAAATTGCATTGGGGAGGCATCAGGCTTTTTGGCAGGAGTTATTGGGCCGCCATTTCAATGGCCCATATGGCTTAAATGAAGGACAGATCAGCCAGTTTGGGTCAACCAATGGCTCCTAAAGTGAGAATGGCTGGCACACCTACAGAACCTGGCACAAGAACAGCTGGAAGCAGGACATAGTGCCAGCTTCAATTCCGTGGAACATCCCTTTGCTCTGTATTCCAAAAAAGAGTGGCAAGTGGTGTATGTTGCATGATCTCAGAGCTACCAATGATGTCATCAAGCTGATGATTACAACCAGGGCTCCCCTCACCTACTATGCTCCCTGGCTAGTTTTGCCCCATTCACCTCCCAGGACTGTGTGGACCACTAATGACATGTTTGCTAGGCTTATTATCAAAGGTAGGAAGCACTTTCAGATGATGGACGAAGAGGACCCGGAAGTCATCTACAACCCAGCGACCAAGGACAACCTTGACTGGCTTCTTGCTGAGGACACAGGATTCCAAGCAGCACTGGTGGACTATATGGGTGACCTGTCTGTTCATTTCCCTAAACACTGGCTGGGGGCTGAAATTGGCAACCTACCTTTACTAGCTGCACGCTGATGCACAGCCCAACCGATGGCAGGTGTAACCATGTTTACAGGCACCTCCGGGCGGTCAAAGAAGGTTGCAGTGACATGGGTCAATCCTGTAATGAGTCAGTGGGAGAGCAAGGTACAGACCATAAGCCAGGGGTCTGCACTAGTGCTGGAATTGGCTGCCATTCGCATGGCTTTTGAGCTCTTCTCCGATGAGCCCCTGAATATCCTTACTGACTCTTCCCATGCTGCAGGTTTAGTCTCACACCTTGAGGCCTCTTTCCTTCATGAGGTGCCTAACCCCGTTTTATTTGCAGAACTGCGGACATTATGGTTCCTTATTAATCATACAGAGTTTGGCTTCTGTATCCTACATGTTCATTCCCACACAGATTTCCCAGGACCTATCTCAGAAGACAATTGCCGAGCAGATGCAGCTGCTATGACAACTACTATTCCCAAAACTCTAGAGTAAGCTTTCTCATTCCTTTTTCCACCAGAATGCCTGATCCTTTAAAGCAACAGTTTCAACTGACCATGAATCAGGCCCAAGATATTACCATGTCTTGGCCTGACTGCCAACAACACGCCCCCATGCGGTCCAAAAAGGGGGCTAATCCTTGAGGCCTAACAGCCAATGAGTTGTGGCAGACTAATATCACTCATATACCGGAGTTTGGCAGGCTAAAATATGTCCATGTCATGGTTGACACGCATTCCCGATATATCCATGCTACTGCTCATGCTGGGGAGAGGGCAAGGGATGTCATAAGACACTAGCCGGCTTGCTTTGCAGTTCAGGAGTACCAGGGACCATAAAGACAGACACACAATGGTCGTGCATACTGCTCAGCTAGGGCTACCACTTTTCTCACTGACTGGGGAATTACCCACGTCACTGGTATCCCTCACTTACCTACAGGGCAGGTGATTGTTGTGAGGGCACACCACACACTGAAGGAGATGCTCCAAAAAACAGAAAAGGGAGGACTCGATCGAAGCTCCACAGGAATGTTTGTAGAAGGCACTGTATGTGTTAAATTTCCTAAACTGCGATGAAGCAGGGTACAGTGGGTATGAGTGACAACACAAGCCCTAAGTGTTGTCCTTCCCCAAGCCACCAGTCATGGTAAAAGATTTAGTATCAGGCCAATGGACCGGACCAGTGGAGCTCGTGACATGAGGAAGCGTGACTGTGGAGGTAAAGAAGGATTTTTGAGTTGAGAAAAAGATTTTGGAACTGCAGGCAGATTCTGAGGCCTACTAGCAGTTACTAGAACTAATTAGTTCTGTGAGAAAGACCAACAAGCTAGAAAAACCAAAGTAAGATAAAAAGGTTTTGGGTTAGCCTGCCCATGGGAATGGAATGTTGAAGAGAGAAAATTCTCACAGCAAAGTGAACATCTGTCCAGAAAGTGTCATCCAATTAAAAGCTGTAAATGAGGTTTATGGGCACTGTGATTCAACCTATAAGACTGGGCTATGGGTGGGACTTAAGAATATATATTTTGTAATTTGAAGTTAGAGTTAGCTTTTTACCTTTACCTATTTTTCCTTTCTCCATGGAGTGATTTAATCAACTATCTCTTCTGTGCGACACCTGTAAACTGTGCTCTCATTAATTTTTTTTGGCTGCCACCACCTACTGCGTACTGTCACACGTGTCCACAGGTACCCAGCTGCGGTGGGTTCCCTCTTGGTGCACAAGGCCCTAAATTGCTGCAGCAGCAGCAGCGCAGGCAGAACACACTCTAGACATGCCAGAAGAAACATCGGAGAAGGAGACTAGAATGGGGCCAGATGCTGACAATAGAGAAACAGGGGATTGAAAACTGCTGCTAACATGAATGAAGTTCTCTTGATGTTTGTATAAGTGCATGAGAGAGGCGGCTGCCAGAGTGAAAGAGATGTATGCAAGCTGTGAGTAAGACTGTGAAACTCCTAATTGATTTATACAATCACAATACAATCAAACTACCTCATTATACACTGCTAAAGCACAACCATACTACTTTGTCATACACTGCTCTACCCAGAGAAACCCTCAGAGCCTTAAAAGGTACAAACCCTGTTTCCCTCAAGGTTCATAAATAATGGTTTAGCTTCGGATTCAAATAAGGGTACAAATAAAGGTTTAAATAATTGTTCAAATAAAAGTTTAAATACAAGTTTCAAAAGAAGTTTTGAAAAGGTTAAGAAAGCAGGTTCAAACAGATTCTCACCCGTAACGGTTTTAAGATTCAAGTTCTAAGTTTGCATTGTTTTGTATGGATATTCCTGCTTATTATTTAAAAAGAACAGGGGATATGTGGGGATTAGGTAAACACCCCCTGCAAGACAGATGCTGCTGGAATGCCGCAGGGCTTGCTGGGAGTTGTAGTCCTTGTGTAAGCCTGCGGGAAGCAATCCTATCATGTGTGTCATGACCAGAAGGTGTAGGCTCATTGGTCTGATCTTGTGCTCATTCCCCAGATGTAACAACACCCCCATTCCCCAGATATAAAATCTGTGTTGCATAGTTAATGAAGTTGATTCTCTTGCATTCTCCAAAGCAGGCGGGTACGTGTCTCATTATTCAACTGCTACAGCATGGCCCACTAAAATAAGCTATTTTCCATACTTTAGACTTCAGCTAAGATCTTAACAGTCAATTGGCCAGATACCCTCACACAAATTACTCGTCACTGACCTCTGGTATCTGCTTAAACATCCTAATAGCTTGTTTTTGGAGGACATGCTGTCTTTGTCCCATTTGCTAATTGCTCACTACCCAGATTTGGCATTTCAGTAGCAAATATCCTGCAGCAAGGCCTAGCTGGCTGTTTTATAGCTCTGATGTTGCTGGAGAAGCTGATTAGTATCAAGACCTGAGCTACCAGAGTTGAAAAATCAGGGGACCACCTGCAAGTCAAGACATACTTTTTATAGCCATTTCAAAAGCACACTAATTTTGTAGTGTAGCCTTTAGATCTGCAAGCAACAAAACTAAGACTGCTGTTGATTTCAAGTTGGAACAGTAAAAGGCAAAAAGATAGTACGCTGCAAAAGAAAGGCTTTAAACTGAGATGTTATTAACACTTGCCTACCCACCTCCAGCAAGTACTATTTTGTTATTGTGGGTTTTATATATACTCCTATCCTCTTTATGACTGACCTAATAGAAACTAATACCTCCTAACACAGAAATTAGCTTTAGGCTTTTGCTAAGACTTAGGAAAAAAGGTCACTTTGTCCTCTCATTTTTTCCCCCAAGACAGGACTCAGTAATCTGACCTAATTAGTAAAAGAGCATCCTTCTATCAAATTGGCTCACCCATTAAATAGTTAAATTTACCCCAAAGTTACCTTCTAAAACCATTTTCAAACACCTTATTTTCTTACTCATTTCTACAAAAAGGCTCAAAATACGAACAAAAATGGGGGATATTTTTTGCAGAAAAGCATTTTTGGCCATCCTTCATTTCTTGCAATGTGACTATTTTCAGCCCTACTAAATTCTAGGATTTCCACATAAAAACCACAGTTGTTGATACACTAGACTCAAAGTTTTTCTTACCCCCTTTGCAGACTGAAGGATAAAAGGCATCAGGATAAACATTCCCAGCTTGAAATGCATCTTGGTGGTTTAGTAATAACTGGGGAATGGATGGGGGAAAAAGGAATCAGAATGCTATTGCACAGGATGAAAACGCATTTTACTACCTATAATCAAAGATAAAATTTAAATATGCAGCAAGATACAGCTATTATCATGGTAAAATACACCATGTGGTGCAAACCCCTTGTCATTTTGCTCTCTTTTTTTATTAAATATCTTTTCCAAAAGTCCTCTACTGATTCTTTTAATACAACTACTTACGTAGAGTATGACTAAAGAAGATGGCAAAACATGTAAGAAAGCACACAAAGTATATATACACATATTGGTATATATTTGTAATAGTATTCATAAGCAATCAAATGATTTTCAAAAAAAAAGGTAAAAATACAGCCTTAGCACAATGTTGACACATGCGGTATTGAGAATTATAAAGAAAGTCAAGAAGACAGAGAGAAAAATATTCAGAAGAAAGGTGTACACGATTAAACAATAATGTGCTTCCTACCTGTCTATAATTAACACTCCCTTCATGCTTAATGAAAAATTCCAGAGCTCTATGTGCTGAAAAACAACATATTGAAGCATTGATTTATAGGTATTGTGTTCAGGTCTGTGTTTTGTTAGAAACATTACTAAAACCAGAAAACACCACATTGCCATACCTAAGCCAAGCGGTACATGCAGGAAACGTGATTTCTCACAGAATTACATACCTGTGAGATCGTGGGTTTTCTCACCTAGGGAGCTAATAAGGAAGTGCTGCTTCTGTGGCACATCTGGGCATTGTGGTCTCATCATTCTCTGTCTAATCCCCATTTCCCAAGCTGACCAACCAAGGTGAAATTGCAGGGAAATGAACTCCCCATGTCCAGAACTGAGCTACACAGCACATGCAGAGCATGGATCATAAGGTTCTAGCTGTACTGTATCTAAGTTTAACTGTTGACCTTAACTTTGAAAAAGTTACCTTGAGAATCAATGTAGATGTTTAACAGTTCGATTAATTTTTAACATGTATGAAAACCCAACAAAAATCCAAAGTCAGCAAGGTAAATAACACTATTCACTGAATAGGTAGACATTCTTACTGTCAAAATCTTTATTGAGCAAACATAACAAGAGAATGAAACAAACTGACACTATTTCCACTTAATAAAGTCTCCTTCTAAATAATGTTAGATCCCAGGGATGATCTATTAACACTATTCTAAAAATACTTTATATTAGAAGCAATGTTGTGTAAAACAGAGTTTAGTTTGTTCCTTACCAAATAAATCACATCACAAAACCCCACACCCAACCAAAATAACACAATTCACCCCTAGTATTTCAGAATAAGATCTAGATAAACTGTGTGAATTTGAAAAATCTTACACTTTGAATTTTACTCACTGATCTAAAGTACCCTTATTCAAGCATGTTAAAATACCTTAAGGACCAGACTTGCACTAAAACAGGAACAACAACAACATAATAATAAATCATCTATGATGTTAAGGTTCAGACATTTAGATGCACATCTCTGTTTCCAGTGTGTGAGTCCCAGTTTGGCAGTTTGCTTTTTCTGCCTCCCCCCTTTTACTTCTCTCCTTACTCAAGTGGAACCAGGTCCTATAACTTCCCCTTTGCATGAAATTTTGTGAAGTTATCCCCAGTTTCACAGAACTCTGCAAGTCAACAGGAGTCCCTGGAGGAAAAAGTCTCCTCACTCAGACCTGCCTCCAGCAACAAGGCTGTGGCAAGTAGGACACAGCACAGCTCTGCCAAGCACGGTGAACACGATCAACATTCTAAACAGACAGAGCTTTCCAACATTTTAAAAGGACTTTCAGAAAACTGCCCAGGATAGACTTTGGTGCTGGTTTTGAGTTGGAGGAGTTCCTTTCTACAGTTTTTTTTTTTGGTTTTGTTTGGTTTGGTTTTGTTGCTTTTTCACCCCCTGAAATACTCAGTGTTTGAATTTTGGAAAGACCTTCATTTTTTCATCATTGACTTTTATGTGAACAGTAATAAAAGCACTCATTTTAGCAGCATAAGAGGTGATGACAGTTTAATGTAATTTTCAGACAAATGGACAACATATATTGTAAACCATGACCCAGTAGTTCAGGGTACACAATACTTCTCAAAAACCCAAGATCTTTAAATTATATAAAAACAGGTTTTCTACTACATGCTCTCTTGATTGGAAGAAAATGACTGCTTTGGGACAGATCCATAAGCTTGTTTCTTTTAGTAGATTTTTTTGCAAAAACACTCTATCTGGGCAAAACTGTTATTTCACATCTTCAGAAGCTCATTAGAGCCCCAAGCTGATAAAGAAGTATGGACTTGCCCAGCCTCAGGTATGTGACTTCTCCTACTGATTACTATGGGTTTCATGACACACCCTTAGGAAAAGCAAATGATTCCAGGATGCTGACCGAGGGTACAACACTCAGTAAGGGAATGTACTCAGTCTCAGATGCCATGAACAATCGTATCCTTGAACTTGTTCAAAGTTGCATGCATTCATCTGAGTAGGGGCAATATCCTACATTTTACCACCTATTTGAGCAACAGATCTAGAAACAAAAGCAGAAGAACAAACAATTAAAACTGTCAATTATTATTAGTAAATGTTTCAGAATAATCTCACACTACTCATGTGTGTTCTTGCAATAACTACAACAGAAGCCAGATTTTAAAAATAACACAGGTAAAAACAAGAAGTTCAAACCAGAATTATTTCCCCACTTTGATGTTCACTCAGTTCTCTCCTTCACTCTCTGTAACTCTAGACTGTTTAGGCTACAAAGAGCAACATACCAGAAGGAGACACAAAAAATTTTGATCATGTTAGTCACAAACACATTACAGCATTTTACTATTTTATGCATTTTATTTTCATACACAGTGACTAAAAAACAGACCACAAATGACCTGTGTTAGTCTTAAAATATTCCAATCTCATGAACTGCCTAAAGTATTCATTCCTCTTCTTTCTCCAAACCAAACTCTGGCTGTGTAACATTCACAGACAAAAACATTCCAGTTACATAATGCTGGTGCTTTACAAGATGGAAAAATACCAACATCCATTCAAGCATTTTGCTTACAAAACCAGTAAAGTTTCAAACTCCAAATTCAAACTACTCATCCATCCTAAGTATTCATATTTTTTGATGTAGCATGTTTGCTACTTTAACATTATTTCTTCCCTTTTCTTTCCAGCTGAACCTGAATTTACTTATCTTTACAAGCAACTCAAAACACAAGAAAATTCATTCTGAACATGTCTTACCTATTTCAAGATGTGTTGAAATTCCACATGGGATACATCTTTGACAGAAATGGTACAGTATAACCAGGAAAACAGACCAGATCTTCAGACCAGCCATGATGCTGGCTCAAAAAGTGGGATTTTCAGAAGCCTGGTGCAGGAGTAGTGTGACCTTTGCAATGTGGATTACGGAGCATGCCTTTTCCTTCAGACATACTGCTGACACAGCAAGTAAACAACTGCTACATTTGAAAGGCTATTTTATACCAATCCTTTTTTTTAAACCTCAAATGAAGTAATTTATAAAAAAAGAAATTATCTGTGGGTGTTCTCCCCTCTTGAATCCTGTAGTATCTCTTGGGTTTGAGCAGTGTAACTTCCATCACTGCACAGCAGCAGTGAGATTTCTGTTAACATACCACAGTACGGCAAAGAACATCTTACCACAGTTTGGCCAGCTCATCATGCACTTGTCTTACAACAGCTACTATGACATTTCACCAAAAAATTAAAGTCAATTGCCAAAGCAGTATTAATAAAAAGACACTAGCTCCGAAGCTGCAGGCAATCAGAATTTGTAATTTTTTGTGAGCTGATAGGACATCGTATACATAAGTTTGGGTCTTATGATCTGGATTGGTAACCCAGGTGGTATGTGGGGGAATCATGAGACTACTCCTGCCAAATGTATTGCTATGAACTGACTGCAGAGGCTGGGCAGACTGCAACTCCCAGTCACCCTCCATTGCAAACCCAGCCTGGTCACCATGCTGGATCACTGCTCAGCCCAACCACAAGGCTGGCACATGCGGCACAGCCACACCCGTTCCCAGCAAGATGGTGGCACCAGGCAGGGGCTTCACATGGCTCGTGTTCCACAGACTGACCACAGCCATCATGGCACCCAGTGGCCAGAAGAGAGGGCCACTGGCCAATGTGCCCACGGACTAGTGCTCCTGCAGTCAAGGCATGAAGCTCAAATAAGCCTGGAGAACAGGAGACAGAGACCTCTTAGCCACCTACAACTTCCTCACAAAGGTAAGTGTGGGGGCAGGCGCTAATCTCTTGCTGCTAGTGACCAGTGAACCCAGGGAACAAGAAGCAGCTGTGCCAGGGGAGGTTTAGGTTACATATTAGGAATAGGTTCTTCACCCATAGGGTGGTTGGGTACTGGTACAGGCTGCCCAGGGAAGTGGTCACAGCACCAAGCCCGACAAAGTTCAGTGAGAGTTTGGACTACACTCTCAGGCACATGGTGCGACTTTTGGCGTGTCCTATGCAAAACCAGGAACTGGATCTCAACGACACCTGCGGGTCCCTTCCATCTCAGGATATTCTCATTCTATGATCCTGGTGATTCTAAGCCACCTCCGACCCTCCGGAGCGGGGATCTCGAAGGTGCGGGAGAAGTGGGACTTAAGGAATCAACAGCCCCTTCCCCGCTTCCCCATACACTCACACCCCGGCCAGGGTAGACGAAGCGCCCCGCTCAGCTTCCTCCCGCCGCCGTGTCCCGGCGTGACGCCGCTTCTCGCCCGGCCCCTGCGCGGCTCCTCCTCCGGGTCGGCGCGGCCGAGCCGTGTCGGGGCGCCGCTGCCTGTCGCCGGAGGGCGGACATGGCGACCCTACTGCCGCGGGGCGCCGCCGCCGCTGACCGCCGCCTCCTTCTCCGGCAGCTCCTGCCACTGCTCTGCCTGGGGCCGGGGCGGGGCGCCAGCCGGGCGCTGCCCGCCGCCCTGGTGCGCCGGGGCGGCCTGGTGGGCGGCCGCTGGGTGGACACGGCCGCCGCTTTCCCCGTGCAGGACCCGGCCAGCGGCGAGGAGCTGTGCCGCATATCCGACTGCGGGGCGGCCGAGGCGCGGGCGGCCGTGCGGGCCGCGCACGAAGCCGGTACAGCCTGGGGCCGCCTCCCCGCCAAGGTGAGCGGCCGCAGGAGGTGCCGGCGAAGAAGCCCCGCGGACAGGGAGGTCGGGGGGGGACAGGTCGGGGCTCCCGGTTCACCGTCCTTATGTGCGGCGCCCACGACAGCTTTGTCTCTCCTTCCCAGGAGAGGAGCGTGAGGCTCCGCAGATGGTACGAGCTAATGATGGAGAACAAGGAGGAGCTGGCGCGGATTATCACGGCCGAGAACGTGAGTAGGGCGGCGGGCCTTGGGTGTGGACAGTGTCGTGTGCAGGCGACACTCGGACTGGGAAACCCGACACAGACATGAGAACAGCGAAATAACGTAAAACTTACTGCCGACCAAACACCCTGTGTGCATTTCACCCGTTAACCACCACAGCTTTCTTGAGAACTTAGAGAAGTTGAGTTAGCAGGTGCATTGTGCATTCCCATTGCTCTGCTGGGGCAACAGATAAGGTTTTCAAACATTGCTCTTCTTGATATACATACAGTGCACTGGTTTGATGACAGTACCCTGCAGAAGCCAGAACCCACGTTGTGCTTTATGGTGTGCAAAAGCATACATATACCTCAACCACAGTCCTCACAGCAGAAAAGTTTGTGTTTTATCAGTCCCAATGACTGGGAAAAAACCCAGTGCTATTAAAGCAAGTCTCCAAGCCAGATTTACAAAGTCTGCTTTGGTTTGTATCACAGAGTAATCTGGTGAAACAAAGACAAAATAATATGGCTTACAATTTAACTATACTTTTGCTAAGTTTTGAATTTGCTGAGACTTTGCAGAATGTAATGTCATGTAACTGTGGGGCCAGCCCAAGTGGTGGGAAGTTAAGATAAAAAGAAGGCTAGAGCTGACTTTAGGATTTGCAACCAAGAGGACTTGCTCAAATGGAGAAGCAGCTGGAAGCACATGAAAAGTGCTTTCTAACACTGGGAGGCGGGGGGGAAGCAGAACCTGGACATAAGGGGGGGGGCAAAAAACCGTAAATCTACAGAGTGCCTGTAACAGGTAACATTTGGAGCTAACTCCTTAAAAAGGGCTGAATTTTGTATACCTGGTGGACATGTATGGGGGCATGGACCAGGCTGTAATAAAATTTTGCTTTACTATTAATCTCTAGTTTTTCTTTAAATCACTGTAAGCTCAGAAACTGGTGCTATTTTGGATAAAACCTTGCTGGAAGGTATTTTAGAAGCTTCTCTGTGGTGTCATAGCTGCTAATGTTCATTCAGTCCACAGGAACAGCCCTGGATATAGTCCAAAGGAGTACACTCAAGAAAAATGCCCATGACTTAAACTGGTAACTGTTTTGCCATGATTTGGGTCTTTCTTCAGAATGGCAATAGCAGCTAAGTGCAGAGTTTGTAAATAAATACATACATCTGCTGTTCTTGCTTGCTGTCTTGGGCAGATAGGAATCCAGGCACAGTATCTGAAATGTTGACTATACAATCAGCAATGATATACAGAAACCACACAACTATTGCTGCTGCAATTGCATAATCCTTTTTGGAGATTGCAGGGTATGCGATAGGGAGGGAATCATAAAAAGTACTCTGAAAAGAACAGAAACTCCAAAATTACTTGACTGTGTTTTTATTGCTTCAGTTTGCCTCTTACAATATATCTTCAATTTGATTTAATCCAAGGGGAAGCCTCTCAAAGAAGCACAGAGTGAAATTGTGTATTCTGCCTCATTTCTGGAGTGGTTTGCTGAGGAGGCTCGCCGTATTTATGGTGATGTTATTCCAGCATCTGCAAAAAACAGAAGGATCCTAGTGCTGAAGCAGCCAGTAGGAGTGGCAGCCATTATAACCCCGGTAAGCATTGCTGAACTTTTTCAAATCACCTGAAGGTTTTCAGCTCAGGCCACAGCTCCACCAGCCCTGGAAAACACCACTGAAAATTTTCATTTCTACCTTGTTTTTGCTTCTTCCTTGATTGACAATGCTTCTTTTTAATATTCACTTAGAACAGAAGAACTATTCAGATGGTCACGTAATTACAGAAAATTTAAGTTTACTTCTGCAAAAACAGGTGTCAGAATTTTCCAAACTTTGATTGTACCTTTTTCTCTCATCGTAGTGGAATTTTCCCAGTGCTATGATTACCAGGAAGGTTGGTGCAGCTTTGGCAGCTGGCTGTACGGTGGTCGTGAAACCTGCAGAGGACACACCTCTATCAGCATTAGCTCTTGGGGAGGTGAGTTTTCATGCTAAGCTTTATCTTAGCAGTTGACTGAAGCTGCAAATGGGGAGTTCAAATGGGCTTTGAAGGTAACTCTGGCCCCCTTCATACTTGAAGAAAGGGCAAACTGCTGACTTGATCCAGGAATTTTAGTTTAGTGAGAATCTTTGGAAATTGCCTCTAATATAGTCTAGAGTCAGAAAGAGAATCAGGCCATTTAGCCACACAAAACATTCTTGTATGTTTCATTTGGTTACTTTGAACAGATAGCTTAAACCAGAGCAAGGTGCTCTTTTGACACTGTGGCAGCTATTATTTGTTCTCAGCCCTTTTGGTTTCCAGTGACTTACAGAGTTGTCTTCAAAACAATGAACAAACATTAACTGGCTATTCCTCATACAAAATGAGCTGATAATGAAAATTCTGTTTTTTCTTTTGTTGCAGCTTGCAAACCAGGCTGGAATTCCAGCAGGAGTGTATAATGTTATTCCTTGTTCCAGACAACAGACAGCAGCTGTAGGGGAAGTTCTGTGCACTGATCCACTGGTATCCAAAATATCTTTTACTGGCTCTACAGCAACAGGAAAGGTACATAAGTGGACAGAATATCCGTGAAGATTTATACTGTGGTTATAGTGGAAAGGTAGGGTGAAAGTGTGTGCCTTTATACAGGGCCTTCCTTTCTGTCTATTGTACACAGATTGTCCAAATAATTATATACTTCTTCAGATACAGCCTATTTGTTAGTATCACTACTTCACAGAACGATGCCTGTCTGCAACTTCTTGATAACTGCCCTTTATTAAGTTACAATGTGGACAGATTTGCACAAGACATTCTGTATCATAAGGTGACAACACAAAAATAAGAACATTGAAACTATTAGGAATGGCTCCTGCAGCTGAGAGGAAGTATTAGAGAAGTAAGGCTCTGGAATCTCTGCTATCAACTGTAGTCACTAAGCAATTTTGTTGCCATCTCTAGTGAAATCACTGAAACTGCAGAGTGTGGGTAGAAGATAGAATTCTACAGGATGGCTGTATGCAACATGAAGAAAAAATTTGGTATCAAGGCAAATCTTAATCCCAAATTCTGTCAGATCTTGGAAAACTTTTCTAAGAGTAGTCAAGATTTTATTATTGAGAAAGGATTGATCAAGCAAAC
Organism: Sakesphorus luctuosus; assembly: GCA_013396695.1. Lineage (NCBI taxonomy): Eukaryota > Metazoa > Chordata > Aves > Passeriformes > Thamnophilidae > Sakesphorus > Sakesphorus luctuosus. Next base: position 35,113 of record VWZD01006814.1, on the reverse strand, counting down.
AGAAGTGACAATAGTAGTGTGTAAAAGCTTGACCTGACCTTAAGTTGATCAAAGACCCTCTCTTCATTAGTTCTTGGCCAGAATTTAATCTTTAAAGATTTCAGTGAAGGAAATTTGTTCTTGTTTTTGTCATAGGACATGGTCTGACATTACAGAGAAGAGGCAGATTATATCCTTTCCAGAGTTAATTTTTCACTGCCTTACATCCCTGATTCCGCAGTTCACATCTGGTAGACTTACAGATTTTGTGTCTCCTCTGTTGCCTACAGATACTGCTGAAACAAGCAGCTGGCACTGTGAAGCGAGTTTCCATGGAGCTTGGAGGACATGCTCCTTTTATAGTGTTTGACAGTGCCAATGTGGACCATGCTGTTGCAGGAGCTCTTGCTTCTAAGTATAGAAACTCAGGGCAGGTAAGAATGAACTTTTTCATCCTTATTTCTAGAAAGTGAACAGTTGTACATATAGTTTAATCTGTAAATAAACTGTTTTATGTAAAAAAACATAGAACACTTCAGTGTGAAGAGAAAGATGTTGGACTCACACTTGTGGGTGCTCAGGCCAGTTACCAGCAAGTTCAAATAGCAACACTAAAATCCCACATATTTTCACAAAATACATGGCAGTCATTGAGAAGGAAGATGTTCACTAGGACTCCTCACAAGAGCTTGAGAAGTGATAAGGCATTTTTTCATATTTTTTGTTAACATTAAATTCCTTGGAGAGCTGGAGCCATGAAAGACACCATCCTGCTTCAATCTGTTAAAGGCACTCATGGATAGTTTTTTCACAATAAGTAGCTTTAAAAAAGTAATAGATTAGGATTCGAGTGTACATTGTTTCAAATGTATTTTACTTGGAGGCAGAAAAATTTCAAGAGCATCATTTTCCGGAACAGACAGCTGAGAAGGGCTGTGTGGAGACTGTTCCAGCCTTATGGGTATTACCTCTACATGTGAACAGGAAGTTGTTGAACTCTAGCTTTAGAAAAGCAGCAAGTTTTCAGTGAGATTGGGAGGTCATTTGGTGGGGAAAACGTTGCTAGAATAACAAAAGAAAATGTAACACTAATCTTGGGGAGAAGGAAAGGAAACAAAAGTGGATGGGCACCACTGAGGGATCAGCCCCGATTGGACAAGGTGTAACAAAATGCATCTGTGCTACTGTAGAGAAGGATAAAGTAGCTGTTCCTGCTGAGATACCATAGCAATCAAAATAGGATGCAGTCAGAACAAAAGGGTAGCACAAATACCTAGGCCATTGAAAGCACTTAGAAACAAATTACAGGAAGAAAGTAAACTCAAATAATGGAAGGAGATAGAAAAAAGACCCCACACCACCAAACATGATTTGAGTCTCTGCTACTCAATCCAGCATTCTGCAGTCTAGCAGGTATTTTGTGCAGCTTCTGGACTTCAGTTGATCCATGTATCTGAGTTCATATAACTCAGAAAACCTTTACCCAGTGTAAACAACTTTAGCAGTATGACATATTTCACACGCATACCAACAGCTTGTTGAAGTTGTATTTCTAGAGTGAAATGGGTGACAAAAGAAATGGCATAGCTAGGTAGAAGCTTAGGATGAAGGAGAAGAGACAGAGAACATCAGTGTAGTAACCTGATTCTGTGGCATGAAGGCCAGAAAGAATTAATGGATAGATTAAATGCTATATAAACTACTGTTTGTTTTTTCCTTTTCATGTTTGTTTTCAGACTTGTGTTTGCACAAACCGTTTCCTGGTGCAAAAGGGAATTCATGATGAATTTGTGGAAAAGTTTGCCAAAGCTATAGAGAAAGAACTACATGTTGGAAATGGATTTGATGCAAAAACTACCCAAGGACCACTAATAAATGAAAAAGCAGTGGAGAAGGTATAAATAAAAGATATTTTTGACAACTTAGTTTTCCTTTTTATGATCCATAAAGTTACTTTCTATTTCACTTTTTTCAGGCTTGTTTTATTAAAATGTATTTGCAGTGTGGCTGGAAATTTGTTTTGTCCTCCAAGTCCACATGTACATGTAGATAAACACTTCATGTATCATTCCCTTATTTCCATTAAGGGCAAGAGAGGCCTCCTTTAGGGGAAACTGATTCCTCCTGATTACTTCCTAGCTGTTCTCAAAACCACTTACTGAAGTTAGATAGATTGTGATAACTGTGGTGGTCCTGCAATTCTGAAGTGCTCTGATTGAAAACTTACTTTGAAGAACAGTTCCTCTGTTTGGGAAAAGCTAAGCAGAATAATTAATTTGGGTTAAAAATACCAGAACTCATGATGTTGTAATCACTTGAAACTGAAAAAGGATGGTTTGGGTTTTCTGCTTTGGATGACTCATGACTCCGGAATTTCTATTTTTTTTTTTAAATCCCAGTATGTCATATTTTCTGTAATATTTCACCCTTTCTGAGCTTAAAGATTACTAAATTATGTGGCTCATATTCTGTAAGACATTATGGCTCAGTAATATGCAAGCTTGGTTTGAATCTATTCTACTTGAATGCTGCCAGATTTTCTGTTTATAAAATATTAGAATATGAAAAAATCAGTTATTTGGGAGACAAGAGACATGTCTTTTTTCCTTCATGTCTTCCCTTTGTGCATCGTGAAAGTGTAGTGTGTGTATCACATACAACTATACCTACAAATAAGCAAGCAAGCATTGTATACAGTCATTTAAGAGCCTTTCTATAATTTTAAAGGACAGTATTCTAGCTGGAGATTGCTACTTTACTTTTCTTACTACTTTGTTGTCTTCAGATGAATTGTAGGTGTAGGGGGTGGAATATGTTCTTCCCAGTACCATGTTGAAAGCTGTCTGTTTCTCTTTAAATGTACTTGTGTTTTCCTAGTGCTTGATCACTGGTATGTTACTGCAAAGACTTTTTATTACATTAGATGCAGTCTTAATTTCAACAGAAAAGTTCAATCTTTAATATCTGAGACTGGGGCCATACTCAAAATTCATCCCTCTGAAAATTATGTCAGACTGAGAGAAATAAAAATTTAAGAGAAATTACATAATACTGCAAGTGATCCTGTGCAAAGTATAAAGCTCTCTTCAAAATTTTCTCTTCCATATTGGAGATTATTACTTCAGTGGGAAATGTACTATTTGTTCATTCTTAAATGCTGACTTTGAGATTTTTGTTATGCATATCTCAGGTAGAGAAGCACATTAGGGATGCAGTTTCTCAAGGAGCATCTGTTGTAACTGGAGGGAAACGACACAGCTTTGGGAAGAATTTCTTTGAGCCAACATTACTTAGTAACGTTACAACAAAAATGCTTTGCACCCAAGAGGAGACATTTGGACCTTTAGCACCAGTTATCAAGTAAGATTATTAATTTTCCAGATTAAAAATAACAACTAAAAAAACCAAGGAAATACTATTTTGAATAAACAAGATTTGAAAGACAGTTTGCCAAAAAATATTTTCTGTTTGATCACACAAGTCTTACGAAAGACTGGGGTGCACATGTGAAAACAAACTTTGGATATGTGGTTTGTTTGTTTCTCTCTCTTGACCCGATTTTAGCATCTCTGCAACTTTTTGAGAATTACTTTGTTTTTAAAGTGAATCGGTACTTAAGCAAGGGTAGATAGCAGCAAAAGCTTCATCAGCTTCATGATCTGTGGTATAAAAGAAGAGACAAAGTGTTTGTCATGTGATTTACTAGTCCTAAGTTTTTCTGACAGAGGACAACTTAGAGTGGGCTGTTCTCCTTAAAACCTTCCCTGCCTCTGTGCAGGGCAATTGGATGTGATGGAAAAACATCCAGTTACCTCTCAGAGTTCAGAGTGCCTGTGTAGTTGGGGAAATAGGTGGGCTAACCCATGTGAAGTGATTGTTTTAACTACCAGTATCTAGGGGAGGATAAAGGCAATCTTAATTTAAACTGCTGGTAAATAATTAAGAGGTAGACACTCTTCCATTGTTTCAAACTGAAAGTTAAATTAGATGTTTAAAGTACACTTTTGGGAAGAAAAATTGACATTTTTATTTGTGATAAGACTGCTTCTTGTCAGTAAGTCAGCAAGACGGTGGATGAACTCCAAGCCTCATTTGTATCTTTTCTCTTTCTATTGACAGATTTGAGACTGAAGTAGAAGCTGTTGCTATAGCAAATGCAGCTGATGTGGGTTTAGCAGGTATGCCTCTCTATCAGATAGTGCATTTCAGTGGTTTTATGAGCTTTAGTGTAACGGGGTGATGATTTTGAATGTTAGTAAGTCTCTTTTTCATAATATTCTGCAATTTTTCGTACTGATTTTCATTCCTGTATTTCTCTGTCTGCATGGCAGGATATTTCTACTCCCAAGATCCAGCTCAGATCTGGAGAGTTGCAGAACAGCTGGAAGTTGGAATGGTTGGTGTTAATGAAGGCATAATCTCATCAGTGGAGTGTCCTTTTGGTGGGATAAAACAGTCTGGCTTAGGGCGAGAAGGTTCAAAGTACGGTATTGATGAATACTTAGAAATAAAATATGTTTGCTTTGGAGGATTATAAAAATCTTCAAAAAGCACAATCCCAACAGGTTGAAAAAGAGTGCTGTAGTTTTAAGAAGCTTCTTGAGCCAGAAATACACATGAATGCAATTTCTAACTTCTTCAAGACTAAGTAACCCTGTTCTTTGTGTGTAAAGATATTTATAGTATTTTGTGCTCCCATATGTTTTTACACGGTCTTTGTTTATACATTCAGTTTTTCAGCAATGTGATAAAAATGTCCATCATTTTTAGTGATGCCTGGTAGGAATGCACATTTATTATTCTTGGATTATCCCTGTGTAACTGGGAGAACATGGAGACTGGTGCATAATGAAAATAGACCACTATTTTCCTTAATGTTCTAGCGTGGATGTGGGAGGTGTGGGGTGATGGTCTGATTAAGCCTTGATGAGTGGAGGGAAATGCCTCAGCCCCCCTGGAGGGATGCTCCCAGCAGAAGACAAAAGCTTTCAAACTGATAGGATTAACAAAGGATGGAGTGTTGCTAAAGAATGACACGGCCCTCCTTTGCGATATCTTCTATGACTACTCAAGGAGCCACCCCCCTCAAGCATCTGTATCACCCCCCAGAACTCTGACTTTAGTCACACAACCACCTAAAGAAAAAAAAAAGGGTATAAAAAGAGATGCAGTTTTAAGTGCAACAGGGGGAGAAATGCTGCTGTCTCTGCTGGGGTAACTGCTGGCAGCTTGTCCTGCCTCCTCTCACTTCCTGGAACAATGTAAGGGTGAGGAAACCATGTGTTTTCTCTATATCTTTACTTTCTTACAAAGCTTATTCCTTTATACATTCTACCTTACATCTTATGCTAACAGCTACTTTGATTCTTACTCTATAAGTACCTTCTTTACTAGCTCTGTTCTTTCTGCTTTAATACTAATAACAGTCACTTGCTTTACACTTTGCTACTAAAAAGTGTGCAGTTTCTTTTTCAGCATGTGTGTTGATAAGAAGCAGCTCTGTTCTTTCCTTTTGTGTTACAGAGAGAGTGGTGTGCAAGCTATTTTATTGCCTTATGTTATTGAAAGAGCATAGGCAGTTAAATGCCTCCCTGTCATCCAATTCCGTCAGATCTCGGAAGCAAAGCAGGGTCAGCCCCAGTTAGTACTTGGATGGGAGACCTCCTGGCAATACCGGGGTCTGTAGGTTCTAGTCCTGAGGACTTCACTGTCACTGTCCAAGCTTGCTCGGCTGTGGCAGATGAACTTTAGGACTTAAACGGTGGGGCCAGTTCTGCGCATGCTGAGCCTCACCTAAAAAATCCACGCGCAGGCTCGAAGTGCACACCTATGTGGGGAGAGCCCTTCCCAAATCTTTGTTCGCGAAGCTGAGCCATACGTACATACATATTGAAAGAGTGTCTAGATAAGTGTTTTAGGTAGCTGTGTTTAAAATGGGATACCCTGCTGTACTGAAACTTAAATTTGGTGTACTTGTCTCTCTAAAATGTATTTTGGGCTGGTTTCTTTTGGGGTCTTTCATTATCAATTAAATACAATCTTGCAGCTAAACGTTATCACCAGCAACGCAAAACCCACAATAACCGTCACTTGTATTAATAAATGTTATTTCGGGAACTGCTGTGGGGAAAGTTCTTTTCTTGCTATTAAGTGTGGGCTCATAGCAGAGGTCAGAAACCCTTCCAACCTGTGTGCTGTCCATAGTCGATAGGCAGTGTTGGGAAACATAAGGCTCTAATTTTCGGAGATGCTTATATAGCTATAAGTTCTCCTTGGCTTAAGTGTGGTCTCATATCAGAGGTCAGAAACCCTTCCAACCTGTGTGCTGTCCCTGTCGGTAGGCAGTGTTGGGAAACAAGGATCTGATTGTCTGGAGGGGCTTATTGCTAATTTCTCCCTGGCTTAAGTGTGGCCCTCATGGGGGCGTCAAAAATCTTTCCAGCCTGTGTTCTGTCCCGAGTTCAGCAGGTAGTGCTGGGTTCATAAAGCTTTGATTACTCCAAGGATGCTTATAGCTAATAACTTTTATTTAATACAGGTAAGAATAGAAATCTTTGCATTTCTGTCTCTCCTCCCTTTCACGTGACAGGGAGGCTTTGAGATGGTAGTCTCCCATTAGAATTTTATGTAAATACTGACATTTTCTAATACAGTTATGTGACATTCTTTAGAAGCAAGCATATTTTTTTTTTTTAGTTATTGGTGAATCTGATGGTTATGAAAGGTGAAGGATTGCTTTTCACTACTTCGTAGGCAAACAGACAGCTTTTCTGGTGCTGTAAATGCTGAATACAGAAACCCTATTCAGCTTGGGGCTTCCAAGCAAAGAGCTGTAATTCATGCCTAACAGCTTACATGCCTAGGATCAACTATAGCCCTTTTCTGATGTCTGTCAGCCCCAGCAGTCCTAGGAATGGGACAGTCTGGGACAAAGAATTGCTGGCTTACTGAGTAACTAGAGGAAGATGGGATACTTAATTAGAGAAATAACTCGCAGAATTGTAAGGGGACACTCATAAGGGCTGTGTGAAGAAAGCACAAGTGGAAATAGTATAATGATATAGATAAAACTTGCTCCCTTCCATGAAAAGACCACGAATCTCCTCGGGTAAAAGTACAGTATGTGATGTAAATGTTGCTTAGTGTCTTAACGGGACATTACTCAGCAGCACCTCCAAAGAATATGAGCTGATAAATGGTTCCATCCCTATGAGCTTTGTGCCTTGAATTGGATTTTTGGTTATGCAGGTAATTATCCAGTAGGGAGGAAGGTTTAAAAACCTTTGAACATGGCTAACTTGTGACCTAATAAAGTTTTAAATAGTAGTGGTTAGAGGAGAAGTTTGACACATCACCTCTATCGTGTCATCTTCAAAAGATGATGTAAAGCTTCCTTAATATGAAATAAACAATGTTTAAACATTATTTTAATGGCAAACAAAGCACTTTAAAAATGTGCAATGTTAATATGGCAAATAAATCAGCACTGCAGAAGCTAAGTGGAATAAATTTTGTTTCTTGTGTTCATTATTTAAAATAAATGAGGGCAACAGAGCTCTTCCTATAAATTAATGAATGTACCCTATAAAAGAATATTTTAAGATATTTTAGTCTATCAGGCAAAGGTAACACAAGACTTGGGGTATGAGTGGAAGGAAGTCAAAAGAGTTTTGGGTTTTTTTAAAGTGCACATAAAGTAGGATTAACTGCTATTTCTTATCTTTAAATACTTTGTTGTGGTTATATTTGTGTAACAGTTAAGACCAGGAGTGTGAAGCACATTACCCATCAGCAGTGTGTGTGCATCATGCCAACCAAAGGGCAGTTAAAGGACAATTATTACCCTTCTGGTAATTCCCAAAGCGCCAAACCCACACATTTATGGTAGTGAGATCTTAGTACTATTATCTGTGGTTGTTGACAAGAACAAAAAAAGGATGGCCTATTTCTACACTAGTTGCAAGAAACTTAAATCCAACTTTTAAGCTTGCGCTATTTAGCATATATCCTGCCTGAATTTGGGGAATACAGTGTTGTGCAATAGCAAACTGTTTGCCAGCCTTGGCTGCCAATGTGTGTTTGTTTCTAATTGGAAAGAGTAACTAGGCAGAAGAAGGTCCTAACTTGGTGCCTGGATACCACAACACAATGATGCAGGCACAGTTACAGGTGTTGTATGCAGGTGGAATGTCTGCCACTGAAATGGCTGACTAAAAATTATGTCTGCCTGTGGACTGCAGTATAAGGTCAAGATTAATCATCTCATTTACAGCTGTATGACAGTGAAGTCTTGAATATGGGTGTACTGGGGACAGGGCATTTGGAGGAAGAATTCTTTATCCCCCTGCTCTCTTCACAGCAAAATTACTGATCTGATGCATTGATACATTTGAAATTTTAATGCTTTGTCTGAGAATAGCACTTTTAATGAGTAAACGTTGACCTTTTTTTCTAGCAAATAGTACCTTTTACTATGCCTGATAACAAGCACAAGCCATAATTGAAAATAAGGTATGTAATAAACTTTAAAAATACTTTTGTCTAGATTGGGTTGTGGTTGGATTCCAGCATTGTATCCTTGTGTCAGTATAGCCTGCATCAGTTAAGCACAGAATAATCAAAGTTGTCTTCATAAGAAAAGCTGTGATTGTTCAAAACAATACTTCCTTGAATTCTCACACCTCATTTATGTTGATTGCATTTGTGACAGTTTAGCAATTTCTTTATATTAAAACTGTGATGAAAAAATGTTTTTAGTTAATAACTTCTGTGAAAGCATTGGATTTTGTCTTACTACCTCATTCAATGTTGAATTGACAAATACAGCAGCCACACTGTCAGTCTCTCTGATTTGCACAGAATATTTTGTTCTGCCAGCTTTATCACTGGAAAAGATTGACACTTTTTTTGCATCTTCACGTTCATACGGTATAAGATTTTGGTAACCCCCAATTACAGTCCCTTGAATCTAAAACAAGTAGATGAGACTACTTTGAGTTTTAGTTACATTTTACCACTTGTTTACAAGTGTTTCCGTGTCAAAACTCCTTGCTTAGGACCTTCAAAGAACAACCATAAGAAGTTGGTGGTTTGTGCACTTTATCAGTGAGTGCTGATACTAAGCACAACTGGCTGAAGTTGTTTAGGAACCGTGGAATTAACCAGGTTGGAAAAGACCTGAGATCATCAAGTCCAACCTTTGATCCAACCATCATGCTTACTAGACCATGGCACTAAGTGCCATGTCCAGGCTCACCCTAAAAACCTCTGGGGCCGATGAATCAACCACCTCCCTGGACAGCCTATTCCAGTTCCTGATTACTCTCTGCATAAAAAATTTCTTCCTAATATCTAACCTAAACTTCCCCTGGAACAGCTTAAGACTGTGCCTTCTTGTCCTACTGTTGGTCACCTGGGAGAAGAGACCAACCCCTGCCTGGCTGCAACCTCCTTTCAGGTAGTTGTACACAGCAATAAGGTCTCCCCTCAGCCTCCTCCAGGCTGAACAACCCCAGCTCTCTCAACCTCCCCTCACAGGACTTGTTCTCCAGTCCCTTTGCCAGCCTTGTTGCCCTTCTCTGCACCCACTCCGGTACCTCAATGTCCTTCCTGAACTGAGGGGCCCAGAACTGGACACAGTACTCAAGGTGTGGCCTCACCAGCACTGAGTACAGGGGAAGGATCATTTCCCTGGTCCTGCTGGTCATACTGTTACCATGCTGATGGTGGCAGTTGCACCAGCCTACTCAAAGGGGAGGGGGCAGGCTACTGCTGTTAGCAAAATGTACAGTGCAATAACAAAGGGGCAGATTCCATTCTTTAATACAGGACAGTTATGTATCTCATCAGCTCATTCAGCAGCCAGTATTCCCTCGCAGGAGTCCAATATGAATGTATGAAGTGCCATGTGGACTGTGGCATCATATATTCAAATATGCTTTAAAAGTTGCTTTTATGATGTATGATTTTTCCTTACAGAAAGACACTTGTATCTTATAGTACCTTTTATTATCACAATTTAGCATGAACTTCACACCACTGATGAAAGGATTTTTCTTTTCCACTTCAGAAAGAGACAGCATAACCTGCCTCCAACAGCAGTATTTTGGGTTATATTGCACACTGTGATTACTGCAAAACAGCCATTGTACTGATAAACACTCCCAGGTACTGGATTTGTTACTGAGTAAGCCACAAAACTTGTGAAATCACCACACTTGGCATGAGAGCTGGTGATTATTTACATACAGCCCATTAAACCCAGTAAGGACAAGCACCACATGAAAACTTATTGTGAACTGTAGTAAATTATTTTTTCCCTGCTCTCTGATACACTGAATTATGTCACCTCTCTAGAAAAAGATGCTTCTGTCAGTAGGAACAGAAGGGGTCAGCTGTTGCACTGCTTTTATGTTTGAATACAGTCTCAAGCTATTGTATACAACATATGCCTATTAGCCTGAGCTAAGTGTTGAGTTCAGTACAGAATACCATGCCTCAAAAGAGTACCTAGCAAGTTCCTAAAAGGAAAGAGAAAACTTTATTAGTAGTTACATAAATGTAGCAATTTCAGCTCAGAAATGGTTCCAGTTACAATAAGATAGTAATTGCAATAAATAACATTTTCTAGAAACAGAATACTAATACAAATTCTGTAATAACTCACCCATCCACCCACAGGGAGAAGTGCTTCAATACAAACTACAGATGTGCAGCTCATCTACACTTGATTCAAAGCTTGTGCAAAAATCATTAGCCTTTGCTGCCTCCTTTTAAAATTTTATTTCTAAACTTTATATTTCTCTCCTTTGCCTTAGGGAGTTCAGGACATAAAAGGTATATGAAATGGGTTTTTCATCATTGAAGAAGTATGGGATTGGTATTCTAGTTAGGGATCAATCATAAGCAATAAGTGATGTTAAGAAACTAATTCACCTCTATCCCATTTCTCTTCTAGAGTAATGTTTACCTCTCTCAAATCTCACATAAAATGGTAGAAGATTCCACTAACTGTCCTTGTATTACCCCCATCCCAAAGCTCCATGACTGATGCAGTACTACATCAGTATACAGGGGCAAAACCACTAGTGTGACTTTAGGCTAAAAGCACTTGCCTAAGAGCTGAATTATTTCAAAACCAGCAGACTAGCTAAGGAAAGTTTGCATCCAGCACAGAGAACATGCACCCACTCTCTCTCTTTTAAGTTCACACTGTTAAGTTCTAATCTGTGCACACTTGTTTGCCCACAAGATAGCAAAACTGATACCATAAAAGCAAAAGCTGACAGCACAAAACAGATGCTTCAATAGTACTTATACATATCTGATAGAGGAAGAGAAAACTGTTCACATAAAAGGACAGAGCTGACAATGTATTATTACACACAAAACAAGAAAACCCTTTCTTTCCCCCCCTACACAAATGAATAATTCCCTGTAATTAGACAGTTCCCATTTTGCTTTCTTTTCTCTAGTTAATAGGACAGTTTAAACCATGGGACAGACAATTTGGATGTGGATCTCAGCAGATTTGCCAAGGTAACGTTTGTTTCATACTGCAGTACCATTTTGTTTAAGAAAATTAAAAACACAAGCCAATGACCTGTTTGCACTGTACTGAATACTGACGTTGAGTACCTGTTCAGTGCTTCCAGCAGTAACAGTAAGAAGTTCTAAGGAGTCTTTTTCCAAAATATATTACTTCCTTAAAATGTAAAGGCTGCCTTTTCATTTTAAGGGACTATCCTTAGGAATTCAGCAGCATTAAGGAATGCAGGTTTATGATTGCTGTTGTTTTACTAGGGAATCAATTTTTAGCTTTGGGATTTGTATTTTTTTTGTTTTGTTTTGGTTTTTTTAAATTTGTTGTTGTTGGTTGGGGGGTTTTGTTTGCTTGGGGTTTTTTTGTTTGGTTTGGATTTTTTTTGTTTGGTTTGGTTTGGTTTCTGAATTTTAATTCCTTGAAAGAACAACCTTCTAGACTTCTGCACTGGCTTTAAACATAAAATAAATCCAAAACATGTAAGTGACTGTTTTCTGATGGATGCTGCTGACTGCAGTGGCATGTCATAAAAGGTAAGCTCCCAGATAAAGGCACACTGCAGACAGTATTTAGCAGAAGCATTAATGGCAGCATGGCAAATACAAAGTTGAAACTGCTTAGGAGCAGGATTCCTGCTAGAACATTCTGGGAAACTGCAAAATGGAATAAGTCCAACATTTGGATTTCAAAGGAAAAAATAAATTAGTATTTTGAGTGGGCCTTAACTTTCTTCAGGAATGTTTTAAAGTGAACACTGCATTATTACATTAACACATCTAGTGCAGAAACTGAAAGACATCAGAAGCTGATCTTGCTTTTATTGACCAAGTTATTTAAAAATATATATACATATACATACACACTCAGAGGAAGGGGAAGAGTGTGATAAACTAGATTTGTTTCAATAAATACGCTAAACCTCCCATATACAGAGTTGAAACTTGGTTTCTTAAGAAAGCAAATCGTATAATTTATACTGCACCTTGCTGGTCAGTATGGGAAAAACAGACAACACCTGCATTAGCCCTAAAAAGCCTTAAAAAGTGCTTTACAACCTCTTCCACCATGATGATTCCTGCAAGCTACACAAAGCTCTCCAGAGAAATGCAGGACTGGGCCCAGGGTAAATACTCCTCAGTGCTGCATTAGTAGCCTTAGGGACTTTTGCTGGCTGCATCTGAGAATCAAAAGTATGGAACAAGTTATGAGGATGCTATGTTACTGCCAACTTCTGACACTAATTCCTTCCAACCTAGTTGCCCAACTCCATTACCAAGAGAAGCACAGAACCCAGCTACTCTGTTCTGTCGGACTTCCAGGAACGGATGGAAAAAGCCTCAAAATTCACCACTAAATTATTCCCCATGATGGAGATGGGTTATGTCACCTCCCTGAGCCTTCTAAGCTGCTTCCCTTGATCTCTATACTGCTCCATCCTTCTCCAATAACAAGTTCTCTACCTCTAAATTAAAAAGAAAAAAACCCTTTCCAAAATACTCCCAAAGGAACGTTTTCGTCATCAAAACACATCATTCCTCCATCTCAGCCCAAGACTCCAGCACATCAGTAGAGTACCCTCAGGAAAAGCTGATGTCACGGCTAAACAGTTCGACTGACGCAGATGCACCCAAATGTGAGGCTTATGTATAAAAGCCAGGTCTTCAGTTTGGGATTTTGAGTGCAGTACTTAGGGGCATGATTTTAAAGTCTAACAAACAGGCTGGGAAGAAATTATGCAGACTGTGAAGAAGAATATCAGAACTTCAATACACCTATCTTTGCCAAAACCCTAAAAGGATCTCTTTAGGCCAACACATCCAGTCACCGAATAGCCATAGAGCAAAAAGTAAAACAATATAATGTTCAAGCTAAAACCTTGCTCAGTAGTGATTCCCATGACAATGAAGGTAGGTGTTGAACCTCCTTCTCCACATAGGATATTTGCCACAAGTATTTCACTACAAAAGTACCTGGCACATTGTTTAATTGAGCACTGAGACTGACATGAAAACTCATCTCAGCTTGATGCCTTAGGACTTTATATATAATTTGTAGATTTTTATATAGCTGTATAAGTTTCTTACATTTAGCAACAAGCAGTTTCTACCTCTGTGCTACATTCCTGAATTTCTGTGTTAAGGGCAAGATTGCTGCCAGAACATCATGTTTGGGACCCATGTACTAGGACTACAGTAATAAGACTATTTTAGTCAAAACAAGATAGATGACCCGGGGCCTTGGAGAAGGTCCAAGAAGGGAAAAGTGAAGATGATGCAAGTGAAGAAGTAAAGGGTCTTGAGACCCCTGACTCAATTCCAAGGAGGTGTGCCAAGGGGCAGGTCTGGAGGAGGTTCTGTGGTGGCACCAAGGTATTTCAAGGGTGGATGGTTTCTGAGTTGGATGTAGCCTTTAGTTATGATAATTAGGTAGCATTATAAATTTGTGTAACTCCTGTACTGGTGCACATGTATAAACTTTGTAAACCTGAAAAGCTTTCAGTATTCTCTACCTCACCCAGATAATATGTCCTTAAAAGGTTTTTTTTCACAACCTCAGGCAACAGCTGAGCATTCAGTCTTAGAAGGTCCAGAGCTCCTCAAAATGATGTCTAAGAACAAGGTTGCTTGGGGTGCTCAGAATAATTCTAGAAGGCACTACAGTTTCCTGGATGGACATAGCAGAGACAAAGCACTTTCATCATTATAGAAGCAGCCTAAGGCTAGACTTCCCTGCAGACACCATACCTTCTGTGGAAATACAGGGAAAAACTTTCTGTGAAAACAAAACAAAGACATGTTCACGTCATGAATAGTACCCTAGAAAGAGAATTCACAAAGCACAGTCAGATAAACACAATGCACTAAAAATGTTCTTTATGTTTCCATCCTAAACTGAAAATTCAGATGGACCTTATGGCCACATATTGCTCTCTATAGTTGTAAGGGAATTTGTCTATATTGACTTTTGCTGTTATAAAGCATACTCCTTCTCTAAGAGAGTGCTAGGAGCACATGACATGAATCTGTATGCCACTGGTAAGTTACCACATTTTGTAGCACAACACCCCTGGCTAATTTTGTAGCACTGACATAGAGAAAAGGGCCTTCTAAAGTTCAGACAAACATTCAGCACAGAACATGCAAGAAATAAGATGTGCTTTTCCTTGTTTCTGTCTTGGTGACAAGAGGAGTTAGCTACTCCTTGCTCCTTTATTTTTCCTTCCTTGACCTGTGTTATAAGTTACCCTTTCATCTGCAACTTTTTGATATTTTAGGATGCTTTTGGTTCTGGAAAAACAGAGGGGGGCCAACATGTTTCAGAGATGTTGCACCAGTGTGTTCTGTGCTTTTACCCTCATTCAGTTATCTGTCTTGGGAGCTGTAATTGAAGGAAACTCCATTTCTGATAGGTCCATTCATAAGTGTTCTGGGATTCTCTCTTTCAATCTTTTCTCTGCTGAAGATAGTGTCCTGATCACTGTCAAACTCTGACTCAGAGACCATCAGACTGGAGTTGTGTTCTGTACTTCTGTGTTTTATACCTGACAATAAAAAAGCAAAACAAACCCATTACAAAAGTTTGACTTTTTAGTAACAACTAACCATCCTCTCCCCCTGCTGTGGTATGAAAGGTAAATGAAAGCATTCCCTTCAGTGCAGTGTAACAGCATGCATCACAGCCACCACCAATATAAGAACTGGCCAAAGAAGTATATACTATTGGACAGATATTCTTTTGACTTCACTACGGGTCCATAAGTTTATGGCTCTGAAATATGAATACATGCATTTAAATTTGAAAATCCGATTATCTTGGTCATGCCTAATGTACTTTTAATAGCTTAAATCTGAAATTTAGTCTGTCCACTCAACTGTCTTATTAACACAAGTGGGAATGAAAGGTCATGGTTTCTACAGAAATGTTATCTCTGTCTTTCTAAGACAGCAGTTTCTTTGGATGATTTATTTCCTTGTATTTTAACATTTCCCCTGCTAAAAACTAGAACTCAAATAAATCAAAATATATGTAAACAGCAGCTGAAATCTACTGAGGTTTAACAGGGCACTTATAGGCCAGAAGGGCAGCAATAAAAACAGCTCCAAATGAAAGCATTTGCAGAGCAGAAAGTGTTACATGGGGAAAGTCTGTGGGACAATTAGATGTTCTAAATCAAGATTAACCAAGAAGCTCAGAGCAGTGACTGAGCCCAAGGCTTCAGAAAAGAAATGAAGTAGTTCTCTTCCAACTACTCTGTTGTCTCTTTGACTCTGCCACTCCCAAACTTGTAGGCCAGCTTCTAAGTTCCTCCTGATTATAGCTGTCAATTCAGACATCTTGACTGCAAACTTGGTGGATGAGTTCACAGTTTACCATACAGCACTTACCATATTTGGGCCATAGCTCCATTCTCTCCTGCTCATCTCTGTTATCTAGGATGGTATATTTTGTTTTCTTTCTTATCTTTGTCCTCTTTCTGCTAAAAAGGAAATTACTATGAAAAAATTTATTTCTCATGTACACACATAAATCTGCTCCCTCTTCCTTTTCATATGAATAGCTACATACCCTGATATACAGAACTTTCTCACCTCCACTTAAAAATAGTTGCTCCAGTTTATACCTACAAAAGCAGATGTACAGTCTGTAAAAGCTAGTATAGTTTATTTTCTCCCTGATACACAAAGACAAGACAGATTGATTTGCTTTCCTAGGCCATAGGGGTTCAGTTTGATCAATTTCAACATAGTTACTACGGACAAGGTAGACACATATTCACTTGCCCTCACGGTTCACAGTGGAAAGCCAGCTCACTGTTCAGCCAACATTACAGCAACAGCCAGCCACTTGGCCTCCCTCTATGGTTTTCTAAAGAAATAGAGTTCATTTGGCAACTCAAAGTCTTTGAAACCTCCAAAACTCCAGTCAGATCTTGGGACTACAGTGTATCTTTTCCCTGTAGTTCCACAAAGCAAAGGGAATCTCTTGTCATTCTGTTCTGTGAAGCATTTCCTTCCCCTTTTTCATATGGATCTGTATCCATCAGCCATCACTCTCTGGCATAAGCCACATGGGGACAAAGGACAGAAGCAGCTGAACTCAAACAAACCCTTTATCATCAAATCCACACAAGCCTGTGAGGCTCTACACCATCCAGGGGACACACTGTTTTCTAATAAAAGCACTGTTCCTTCAAGCATAAAAAGAAAATTAGTATCAATTCACACACATCCTTTATATACTGCAAGGACACCCTAGAAAAACTTGAAAATCTGGAAAGACTTTGATGGCATTTTATTTTTACCAACACCTGAACAAACCATCTGTTTGCTGGGCTGTTTGAGCTGCAGCAAAAACACTTGCTCCAGTGACAGAACTTGAAGGGACTTGTCACATGAAAGAGAATTTCTTATCAGCTCACAATGAAAGACTAGAGGAGGAACAGACAGGGAAACAACATACAGTAGTAGACAGAACTGTTTAAGGAAGGAGGAAGCAAGAAGTCTGCATGGAGTACTCCTTGCCTATCAGCCACATGCAGCCCACCTACCCACCCTTCCTGTCCAAGACTGGGAGCAGATCCTTTCCCGTGGCCTAGAACATTCTTACATCAGTGACCATCAGGGTGCGTTTCTTTTTTGTACACATAAAGTACCTGGAGGACTTAGTAGGAGACTATGAAGATCTGCAGTATACTCTCAGCATTTTAACATTAATTATCACTTAATATGAAGGATACCACAACATTAACTTTCCAGTTTTCATAATGTAGAAAAGCATAGAGACACAAATAGATACTCCTTTTTTCAACAAAAGTGTGTCTACAGAAACAGGTATAGGAAGCTCCTCACATGTCCAAAAAGAGTTCACTGGGTTAGTGTTAAGCACTGGACTAAATATGACAGTTGTGTACAGTTTTTGGATATACCCCACCAAAAAGAAACACAAATCATGTACCTTTTGCAGCAGCAGATGCAGAACCAGGCAAGCCCTACCATGACCACAATCAAAATAAAAACAGATACAGTCACATAGAGTATACTCCATTCTGAAAAAAAGAAACACAACAGTGATTTGTAAAGTCATATGAATAATTTCTAATACAACTCTATTAAAATAACAAATCCTGCGGAATGGGGAGTGGCAACAGGAACTCAGGAAAACTCAGCATGTTCATATTCTCACAAGAATTCCTAAAAATTCTTAAGCTTTAAGATTGAAAGTGCACATTAGAAAATTTTCTTCCACTCTAATACTTTTTACCATCCCAAGATATCTGAAATCTACACAGGAACTGAAACTCCTACAAAGGGACATGGTCGCACCACCTCAGTTACCATTCTCTAACTGAAATAAACATAGGTGTACTCTGGGGCTGGCATTTTAGTAGTGCTTTAAAAGAGCAGTTGAGAGATAGATCCTTCTACCCACACACATTTATAAATGCAGGAAAACAGAAGGATACAGAGAGATGTGCAGTGACATGAACTCCAACATGTGTATACTCACTATTTTCAGTGTTATTATTATACTATGGAACAACATAGCATTAGGGCAGGGCTGCAGGAGCTCCCAGCCTCAGATGTAAAACCTACCATCCTATTTGGGTTGTCATTAGTCTTTGTTTATTAAATAGCCCATGGTTACTTAATGGTTTGTACTAAGCTCCTTATAAACAGTTATAGATTTTCTTGAAGACTAGCGCATTGCTCTGCAAATGTCTCCAAACCCGCACAGTACTACTAAAAGAGTTGACCTCTTTTTCAACTTAAGTAGAAGACAAACTTAATTTAAAATTAATTATTTGAAATAGAGAGTCTCAGCTGATAAGTTAGTTGTGCCACAGAATAAAGATGGGATGATGCTGATGAAATTAAATTGCTTTTCCTGGATGCAACCGGCAAACTGAAAGAAACAGTGGAATCAATCATGCTAAAAGCTGAGGTTCTAAAGGGGACTATATTAGTCAGTCCAGAACACTGATGTTTTCTTTGCTTAGATCAGATCATACTTCTTGCACAGAAGCATCAACTGCCCATTCAGAGAATCAAAGTTGTTGTCTCTTTCAGCTTTGCAACAATCTCACTCAAAAGCTTTGCAATGACCACTTCAACAACCCCTCCAACTGGCCTCAAATTGTTGCAAAATCTTTCTCCCATGACAAAGTTTTCACACTTTTTACCTCAGATAGTAATTCTTTTTAAAATTTAAACTTTTAAAATATTTTAAATACAGGCTACTACTGTCAAGACATTATCATTTCAAGAAATTACTGAAATATCTCTCTATAGAAATGTACTGCTGGGCTGGAAAACAGACTATTTTAGTCTTCCCTCAGCATTAACCTCTTAAGTATTTCCCATTCTGAGAGCAAACAATCAACAATCACAAGACTACAAGTTACTCTTACATCCCAGAACACCCAAACTCACCACAATTACTCTCTCCATCATTTAAGTAACGATGAATCAAGTTTTCCATCCACAGCTGGTAGCAAATGCAGCTCTTTGTTAAGGGGTCACAGTGCCCATGTCCAGAGCATTTCAAAAGACAGGCTATGAACAAAACCAAATGTAGGGTCAATTGTGTAAAAGGACAACTTGTTGTGTCCTCATACTGTGAGACTAGATTGGTGGCAAAGCATCTAGTTCATAACACAGATATTTTTTAGAATTCCCTTTTCTTTGGTGTTATGTGTCAAATAGATTTACAGTTCAGCACTTCTGCTGTGAAGAGAAAGAATATATCTTATACATTTGGTATTGAGATGGTATTCAGGCCAAACCCAGTTTATTCTAACCAGAAACACAAATGGACTGAAGCTGTGGAATTCACACCTGCTCCCTGCTTTATGGCAGATTTGTAAGAACTTCTAAAGTACCTGAGGACTGGGGAATATCAGGATTGTCAGATACTAAAATTCAAGCATCATATTAAACTGGACTGTGTTTCAGTATTTCAAAACTTAAAGCATCTGAGGTGAGAATGTTTACATATCTCATACACTTACAACAGTAGCTATTGCTATATCAGTGTGTCATATCAGACTAAAATAAAAAGCTATTTCCATTAAAATTTAAGACTAGCAGATTTGCTACATCAAAAACAAGTTAATGCATGTTTTCAAGTGAAATCTACAAATTTCAGTAATCACAGTACGTTTATAACAGAACAACAATCCTTTTTAACCAGTAAATAAAGACAGAATTTGTTACACAATCCATGACTATTTTATCACCAGAGCTTGCTTACTTTGTTTATATTTGAATTATTACATCCTGATTTTAAACTCTGGAGAAGTCATATCTGTAATATCTGAGTATCATACAGGGTTCACATTACTAGTGAAGTTTAAAATAGGCTTACAGGTTCAAGCATCTTTTTGGGCAAAAGAAGTAGTTTATTTTAAGAAACCCCAGAGGCTTGTCTGAAAATATTAGAAGACTGTGTTATAACACAGCAGTCACTTGATCATTTTGCCTGATACATGCAGACAAGAACAAGTTAGGTTACCAGCCTATTTACTGAACACTATAAGCCCTGAAGGAACCAGAGACACGAAACATTTCTATTATGGCTATATTAAGTTTTCCCTATCTTCCAAGAAAAGATGTTATGTAAGGTATCTTTATCTTCATTACCCAGGCCTTCCTGATGCAAACCAGATTAAGATATACTTTTGCCTGCTGTTACAGATAATGTCTTTTAAAAGAACCCAAGCAACAGGCATCAGTTTGCAACAAATCATGAAGCATTTGAAGTATTGTCTCCAGCATCATCTTTTGGAAAGCTAGCCCAGACACCAGTTGGCAGACAGAAGGCCTTTACGCTCTGTTTCCAGGTGCTGTGTTAGCCAACTGCATGCAAAGTTTCAAAATGAGCAAGCGCAATCCAAAACATACCAGCTGTGTCAACTCGCAGGACTTTAAAAAGCAGAAAGTCAGCTTTCTGTTTCATAAGCTGCACATGCAGAGTTCGTGAGACATCTGATGCCTTGATCACTGTGGAGGGATGCCCGTTCTGCACGTAGAACACAATGGCAGTGCTGCAGAAAAAACAGCTAAGATCATGACTGCTGTCAAGGCTCACTTTTGTCAGGCATTCAGTAATAAAATTACAAAGGCTTACAGCCTTTAGTTTTGCTTATTTCTGGAAAGCAAATGTCACCAGTGATAAAGATTAGGGAATTCTGTCCATGGATCAGTCAACTCCATTCAAATGCCATGGACTTCATTCTGAGCTTGGATCACCAGCGGTTCTTTGGCTTCTCAGTTTCACAGAAGAAAGGTGAGGATAACAGTAAATTTAATTTCCTTGTTGGTCTTCCTTACTTTTTCTTTAAGAAGAAGGTATACATTTGCTTTCTTCACACTCATGTAGAACCTGTCACAAAGCACTCTGAAGCAATTTCACTAACTTTAGGAAACCAAATTTAATTAGAAAAAGTTCAGAAGCAAGGGATCCAGAGAACTTAATGTGAAAGTCCTCCTCCCCCATCATCCACAGCTTTTAAGTTGGACGGTGTTGATCTCATCCTGTATCAGATACATCAGGGAACATTTTAATTTGAAAAGCTGTTATTAAAAATGTCATAAGTTTACATGCTAGATTTTACAAACTGTTGCCCAAGAGCTAAATAAACACCAAACTGCATTTTAAATGACCATGCAGTTAACAGGAAGTAATTTGAAGGTAACTCATGTCAACATGAGTTGGGTTCTCTGCGTATGCACAGCCATCTCTAGCTCTCTACATCAAGCATTGGGGCTATTTCTACTTTACAGTAAAACACCACGTGTAGGAGCACCCACTAGGGAGTTTTCTCCTGAAAAAATGGATTTGCATCACCAGTTATCTGGTAAAATATTTATAAAATAAGAATGTCAAAATCTCAGAGAAAAAGTAGAAAAATGAAAGAGTTTGATCAACTAGAGTTGGAACCTTATTTTGAAATACAATACTTGCTTCACTGTGAGAAAGTCTGTCTGTTTCACTCCAGCATTTGGAAAAAATAGCAGAATGGAGTGAAACAAAGACACTGAAATATATATCCATGTACTTTCTTTAAATGAAAAAATAAAAAAAGATCTATGCAGAAAAAAAAATTTAAACAAAATACATCAGTTCTAGTGCTCCATAGAGCTTACTTCCTCAATTTTCTACTGTAGAAGAAATTAACTTCTGAAGTATGTTTGGTTGAGAAGTATAGCATTTTTTGTCATCTTAGAAAAGATTATGTTTCAACTAAGTATGAGCTGCGAAAGAGGCAAAGAATATCAGAAATCTTTCTGGCACAGCAGGATATCTTGGTACCTTATATCTGAGTAGGCTTGTATCTTCTGAATTTTGATATCTGAATCCAAAACATTCAGCAATACAGCCAGCTGTCTCACCAGAGTGTCCTTCTGCTGTTCACTCAGCTGTCCCACTTCGACCTGCAGAATCAGCTCCACCAGGCCACTCCTTCTGGGATCTGTGAGAAGAACATACTCTTCTTTCAGAGCCTGGCAAATATTTCAGTACCAACTGAAGACAACATGCAGTACTTGAAAGTATTTATTAGTACTACATTTTCCTGCAGAAGACCTATTTCACTGAAAAGCCTACTCTTGCAAGTTCTTAAAAAAGTACTTAGCCTACATTGTCATATTCCTTCTGATCAAAGCTGGTGGGTCCTAAGACAGCAACTCATCTTATCAATGGAAATAAAGTACTTCAAGGTGCACTTCAGTTCAGCATTTACATATTTCTGTGAAGAATAGAAACTTCTGTTCCCTTAAATGCTGCCATCTTAAAGTGGAGGTAAGCATTAGATGAATCTAACTACCAAGTTCCTTGTGAGTTATTTATTACTAGTTACCACTCAGGAAAAGGGAACCAAAAATGAAGGCATATGTCTATATCAGGATGGTAAATTTGAGAAATATCAGATACATTTACTGTTACAAAGTGAGGGTTTTGTTAAATAGTACTTGGACTTCTAGAGTGCCTTGAAAAGCCGAAATAAAATCACTGCCCAGGAGCTAGACAAACAAAAAATCTGAAGCTCCAATTGCCATCATATAGCTATTTATCCTGCATTTGGAAATAAATCTATATAACAAGCAATATCAAACCCTGAAAAGAGTTTACAACTCCTTAACATTCTCTGAGGGTTGCTTTTGTCCTTCAGGATGAAAGAATAAAAACAAACATAAAACCATCAAACACACAACTGCAGCATTTGTACCTAAACTTAATGTTTAGCTCCCATCTCTATCTACTGGCCAAATTGATTAACAACCAGAAAAAAAGAAACAAAAAACCTACAATGAATGGAAAGCAACAAAAACCTAATGAAAATATTACCTAGAAAGTATAATTTTTATTTATTGATGCTCCCACTGAGGCAATTATAGCAGTTAAGAATCCTGGTATGTCATTATCTAACACATTCAGGCCTATTCAGAGAACAGTAAGAAGGTAGAGAGACCTGGTTGTTTTGTGCTTTAACTTGAGAGAATCTTGTCAACATCTAAATAAGTAAGTGAAAAGCAGAACAAAGATGTGGTATTCACAACGTATCAATGACCTTCTAACTGTCATACCAGGCCACACTTCAACAGTTGCTGAATCAACATCTGAGTCTCCTTTAGCATCTGTCACTTTCAAGTGGAAAATATAGGTTCCTTCCACCAGATTAGTTAGCTGCAGTATTGCCTCGTGGTCTGAACCATGGATCACATCCTGCAAAAAAAAGGTACCAGAATAATTACACCCTCAGGGAAAGTTGCAGGTTTGACTATCAAGTCAGCCTTCCAGTATGACAGTGTGAGTTCTCGCTTTGACTTTTGGGACAAATGTGATCTACCCATAGTTCACAGGAGAGTAATGACAATTTGGAATTGACAGTTAATGAGGATGTCTGCAAAGTATAAATATTTTCATTAAAAATACCTCAGACAGAATAGCTGACAATCTGAAAAACTCCTTTGCTTGAAAATCCAAGACAGCTATACCATTATTTCTCAATTTTATTCCGGTATCCTTAGTTCTGCTTTCTTAACTCCTCATTTCTTTTCCTCAGATTCATGTATTTTCAACTGTCAACTTTGCCAGCTATATTTAAGCTAAACACCTTCAATTCTTACACCCACATGTGAATTGCCTCTAGGAGCTTTGTTAGTATTTTGCTGTTTCTCCTCTCCCAGCACTTTCTGATTTTTCACTATCTTCCTGAGTTCAAAGAGCTGTCCACAATGCTGTGTGAGACAGGGAAAACAAGTTATCCCAGGTTTAATAGGACATACGAATTTCAGTTTATCATGAGATACTTTTGTAGTTTGCCCCACTCAGAGAGTAGACTCCACTGCCCTAATGACCCAGGCTATTCACCATCGTCTGCCAGGCAAGGTATCACACATCTAGCACCAAATACTGTTTTTATCTTAAACTGCAAGTTTTACCTCATCTAGTACCAGACATGATTCCTTAGTCTTTATCAGTACTTCTTGCTCTCTCACATCGCTTCTTCTCTGGAATAGTCAGATTTCAGAGGGTTTTTTTCTCTCTAACACATTAGTTTGATACTATCACCAATTACTCTTAGAGAGACATAGCTTTATTTTTCTGTCTCAAGTCTTTCCCAACTAAGTCCATGTTGCTGCTGTGCTCTTACTTAGCTACCATATTCTCTAGCTGTACTGAAAGTATGACAACCACCGTGAACCACAGCATTACAGAGAGTGGGGAGACAAATCAGAAACAGGCACCATACCTGCTTTCCTTGCTGCAATGACACTACATGCATAACAAAAGCCAAATGTGACCCATTACAACCTTTGAGAAACTTACCCCAGCTGCTGGGCTTTGACCATCTCGAATCCACAAATATGACACAATCCCCTGGTCATCAGCAGACCTTGAGCCATCCAAGGTAACAGAGTTATTTGGAAGCACTAGAACATGCTTTCCACCAGCATGCGCCTGGGGTGGGCTGTTGTTTTCTAGCCACAAAAATAGTGGAGGATAAATATTTGCTTTCAAAACATGAGAAATGTGACATGCCACTGTCAATACACCCACACTCCAATTCTTTACCTGATGATTGCAGACAATAACAACAGAATCTAGTGTCAAAGCTACAGGGAAAGAAAGGATGAGTGGGTATACAAAATCTGGCTTTCAGGATTATTACAGCCTAACAAAAGCAGAGCTGCACCATGAGAAGAAAGATATTTTTCAAAAAGCATTGTGGAATATTCTACTTACAGTCTCACAATAACTTAAGCATCAGAACTTCTCAGTCAAGCAAAAACTTTTTCTGTATACTTAGAAACACAGCTCAGCATGAGATCACCATGCTAAGATCTTTTCAACTGGAGAATCACTTATGACCCAGTAGAAGCTTATTCAAGAACTTCTATCTTTACAATGCCTATATTTAGGCAAAGTGTAATCAGGAAACCTGAGAGTCAGTCAAGTTCCCAAATGCTTTTTGCTTACCACTAGCAGTGAAATTAAGGCATGCATTGGGTGCATGGCTAAGAAAGGCCAAAGGAAAAAGAACATGCTCTTCTTCCAGAAACCAGACACCACTGACTTTTATTTAGAATACAGCCGAGAAGACAGAGCTCCAGGAACCTGTGAGGCTGAGTGAAATCCCTCACTGGACATAAACAGTCAGTTGGACCTAAATAATTCAATTTTGGGCAGATCTCAAGGACATTGGCTCTAACTCTATTCTTTAGAACAGCATAGAGCTTTCTGTGAAACAAGTGATCTTGTCTCTTTCAAATAAAAGCAGTTGATCAAACTTTGTTATTGTAAAACTAAGTATTTTTAATATTGAACCTATGACCGTAGACAAAACATTCTGTGGCTACACTTCACAGTACAAATGAGACCATAAGACACATTTGGGCAGAGCTGTTGCCACATATTTCTAATTAAACACCAACAGTTCAAGCAATGATACACATGGATAAAAGAAAGTCTAGCTTTTTCTCCAAGATGCACATGGGTAAGGGGAATTCCAAGCTCAAGTACAATTTGGGCAGGGAATGGACTGAGAGCAGCCCTGAAGAGAGGGACCTGGGCACATTGGCTGACAAGACGTTCAACATGATCCAGCAATGTCCACTTGCAGCCCAGAAAGCCAGCCATATCCTGGGCAATTGCTGAAGTCAGCACAGCTGTGAAAGTGTTCAAGGCCAGACTGGATGGGGCTTTGAGCAACCTGGTCTAGTGGAAGGTGTCCTGGCCCTTGGAATAGTGGCTGGGACTAGATGATCTTTAAGGTCCCTTCCAACCCAAAATATTCTATGATTCTGTCATTATCCTAAAGCCTCTTCTACAGCATGTATGTTAGGAAACCCCTCCTCCTGCCCCAATCACCAAAACCCCACACCACAGCAGCTGTTTCCCTCTATAAAGAAAAATAAAAAGTACAGGTCTCTATTAAATTTTTAAAAGGAAATTGGTTTACAGAGATGTCACTTCTTGGATGATATTTAAAATCCACAGTAAAACTGCTTTTCTGCTCAAAACTTAACTTCAGAAATAAAATAATAACATATCTTCTTAATGATGTAGAAATACCATTGTCAAAAATATTATTTTGGAACATTTTTATTACAACTAATTTTGCATATATTGAACTTTAAAAAAGCTTGCAGCAAATGAAATTAATTCTGCCAGCCACTTGCAATAATACCTCATTACAGAAGAGCAGTTAAGTCCTATTGAGCACCCCTGAAATATGACAACAAATTTAACTTTCTGTTCTGATTTCCTTTACATTTTGCTACTAACTGAATTAACTGGCAAGATGCCCACTGTAAGCTAAGAAGCAGCAACCAGGCTTACCTTCCTTCACAGTAATAGATAGCACAGATGCACTGCTTAAGCCCTGCTGGTCTTTCACGGTCAGCCTGAAGTGATAGGTACCAACCTGAAGACCATTTACAGTTGCTATTGCTTTATCATAATTTTCCATCTGAACAGAGCTTGGTCCACTGAAACAAAAGAACTCAGAAAAATAATTCTGCATAGCCAGCCAAACCATAAGTTCAGCAGCATTGCTCATGCCATTTGCTTTGATTTATTGTAGTTCTACAACTGTCACAAGCACTGACGGCTAAAGAACTATGTGACACATGAGTTTAGTTTAGAGAATTCTTAAATGCACTTTTTCAAAATATTCAAAACATTCAAAACACCTAAGCACCACGTATCCAGTTATTAGAAGGGTAGAAAATGCACACCAGATGTTCAGTCTCACCACTGTACTATTTCATGGGAGCATGCAAATGATATTGCTATAAGAGCCACTCACAACATGTACAGGCTGCCAGCAAACCTCTTCCTGTAGAAGGTATGACACTTGCATGAGTTAGTAGCTTGTCCTTTTATTAAGGAGCAATTAGATTTGCACATAAACATACAAACTTTTGTAAAACATTTTTTCAATCATCATTCAAGATTGCTTTCGTCATTTATTACTGAAAGTTCAGGCTAAAGTGACTGCCAATTTACTTTATTATTCAATAAACAAGATTTGGGCGAAGGTTGGCCATTATACATGATACTATATACAATAAATAAGTGACTGAGAAACTCTAGTTCTAAGGACTAATGGGAGAACTTTGTATATTACAGGAGGGTACCCAAGCCTGCTACTTGCATTTTAACAGGAGACACAGAAGTTTCTGTCATTTTCTAATTTTATAAAAGTAGGCCTCAAAATGACACATTGCGAAACATACACAGAGGTTGCCTAAGCTTTTCAAGTTGAACTTAAAATTACTATTTCTTAGCCCACTACCAGCCAAGCAGGAAGGTCCTAAAGCAATTCTCAAGCAGTGCATCACCCACCAAAATTGCATAAGATGCTCTCAACCAAATCACTTTTCACTTAGTTCTCTATTTTACTGGAGATTAGTAAAATCTCTCCATACCTGATACTTTCCCAATGATATAAGACAATGCCTTGGTCATCTTGGCTTTTGCTTCCATCCAGTGTGGCACTTTCTACTGGGAAGGTCAATTCTTTGTTAGGGCCAGCCACTGCTACTGGAGGACTGTTATTTTCTGTAAAATTAATATTTAGTGTATGACATTTGCTAGGTAGTCACTGGCAAGCTTGTCAATCAGAGGGAAGATCTTACAGAGACTGTTTTATTAAAAATTTGATAAACTGTTTCTAAAAGTACAAATTACAAGTATAACATGCAGGTAAGAGAGACGAGCTCTGCAATAAGCCAAACCCCACAGCAAATACTTCCCTTTCTCACAGTTGTCTCTGAAGGCACAGTCACACTTCCAAAAATTTTGCTGTATGCTTGATGCATTATATGAAATGTTATATAACAGGAGTGGTGAGGTACTCTCCTGGTTCCACTGTTCCATCCCTTTCAAAACCTCCCACACAAATATGGTTCTTTGCCCTCAAAGAAGATACTGACCCATGTTTTCTGCTGCTCAAGGTCAGCATGATGTCACTAAGTTAATGCCAATTCAGAGCCTTTGAGGATTTACTGCAAAAACATACAACCTGTTACACTGCTTTCAGCCTCTACTTTTGTTGCATGGTAAAAGTGGCAACACCAACATTTTCCTGGGTACTTATTTACCCTTAGATCTGACTTCAGCAATAGCATCTTTCTGGCTCCAAGCTTTAAGGGGTCTTAAAGGCACCACCACAAACTGTACTTCCAATTCACATTCTTGATTTCTGTGGTAAATGCCCACTGTAAAGTTGTCCCAGAAGGGATCATCTACAAAAAGGTATGCAAGAAGCAACAACAGGAAGATAAAACATTTCCCCACGATGGAATGTGAGACCTTCACATTGGCAGAAAAGGATACTTTGGATGTAGTAGGCAAATACATTACAGAAAGAAAACGTATTAAAAAACAACATCTCATAAGGCCTAGACCATTTAGGCTCATTCATCTCTTGGCTCCCAAACCTAAACAAACACGTGAAAGATGAAGCTTTTGAAAACTCCTTGCTTGACACTTTTTTCCTAGAAAACACGATGTAATTCTAGTAAGAATTCAAATCACACAAGGACTCTTGAAGGAGAAATACAACGCAATAAGAAAACTGAACAAAGCACCAATTTATACTCTGAACAGCTTTCAAAACAGACTGTGTAGGACATCAAGCTCAAGAGCTACAATTCAGCTGTTAGAAGTACACTCAAACATACCTCTCTGCAGATTGCCTTACATAATCAGGTTGGTGTGAGCCCTCAGGATCACAACCTGGATCCATGATTTTACACTTGTTTTAACTGTCTGTTTTGACAGAAAACAGAGGTTGAAGAGTCCTTGATCTAGGGATAATAGACATTAAGACTACCATCTCAGCAGTGTACTGCTGGGAGATGAGGCACTGGAGAACAGCGCCAATGCACTGGGCTGGCCCACTCTAGATGTGCCTGCAGGTGACTTACCAGGCTGCACGATCAGAGTGACCTCAGCTGTGGAACGCTGCCTTGCAGAGTCTGTGACAGTCAGCTGGAACGTATAATCCCCTTCCTGCATTGCAGATAACTGGAGGTATGGTGTCCGTACTCCCTTCACACCATTTATAAAGACAGAGTATGAGATAAAACAGGAATGTTTATGGACAATGAAAGGTCTTACAGAGCAAACGTGAGAGAAAAAAATGGTTTAATTAATAATTTAATTTAATTAATAATTAAATTTAATTCCTGTTTGAGAAAGCAGTTTAAGCACCTCGCAAACAGAAAGGAGGCTTCAAATCTGATGCATGGGCAGATGTAACATGTTCATTATTGCAACTGTCTTTACCAACCCAGAGAAAAAACTATAGACAATAAATCTTAATTTCTCTTGTTTTGGTATAATTGCTGAATTATTTCTGAACAACAGGAATTGTGAAACACAGGGGACCCTAACATTCTCAATTAGGAAATTAAACACTGATGAAAATTCCTACAGCTTATTCCATTTCCTTAGGGATATTTTAAAAGACAAGCATCATGACATTTGTTAATATTTATAAAAATTGTTAAACCTAAAACTAAAAAATTGTTTAACCCAGAAAGACAGGCTTATGGAAAAGACCCTATCATATCAAACAAGACAACTCTGTCCTGAGTTTACTGCTCCAGCAGTATTAGTTGATATTTATATAAGCTCATAAAATGACTGAGCCTGGCTATAGGTCCTTTTGCTAATAAAATCCGTGGCATCTCTCATATGAGGAATTACAAATTCCAGTGCAATTAGGTTTGGATTTTTTTTTTGATAAAGATGATGAGGAGAACTAAGTGACTTGATAAACAATTAACTAACCAGGAGAGGTACTCCTTACATTTAACTCTAACAATGGATACCATGTAACACCACAGAGACCAGCATACTCCATCCTCTACAGTAGGTCCAGAGAAAGGCAACAAAGATGTATCAGGGGGATGGAACACCTCTCCTATGAAAACAGGCTGAAAGAGTTGGGTTTGTTCAGCCTGGAAAACAGAAGAGCCTGGAAAGACCTTACAGCACCTTTCAGTACCTAAAGGGGGCTCATGAAAAGGAGGGAGAGTGACATTTTATATATGCAAATAGTGCCAGGACACGAGGAATGGCTTCAAACTGAAAGAGGGCAGGCTTAACTTAGATATCTGTCCTGGGTTTAGCCCAGCCTTCCCTCCCTCTGCCAAGCCCTGACTGCCTCTCACACTCCCGGACCAAAGGGACAGAGAGAGAGAGAGAGAGGGAAAAAAAACCTGAAAAGGGCAGCAAGAACTCAAGAGAAAACCGGACTGAATTAAAGTATATATATATTTTCTAACATCCACTACTACACACGTAATTGTACCCACCCAGGGGCCCCCAGGGAAGAGGGGAGAAAGGGGAAGGGGGATGGGAATGAGAAGGAACAAACCCAAACACACAGCAAACGGAATACAATCAAAACTTTGGAAAAAACTGGTAAAGCCACAGTCTCACTGCTTTGAAGGAGCCGTGTCTGCTTCCCCGTGCCTCCCTCGAAAGCAGCAAGCCTAAAACTCAAACTCCTCCCCTCTGTTACGTGGAAAACACGTGTGGAATACCTATGTAATGCCCAATTCCCTAGTTACAGCTGGTTACTAAGGAAGCCTAGATCAAAACCATCACAATATCAGAAAAAATTATTTACTCAGAGGGTGGTGAAGGAATGGAACAGGTTACCTAGAGAAGTTGTGGATGCTCCCTCCTTGGAAGTCTTTAAGGCCAGGCTGGATGGAGCTCTGAGCAACCTGGTCTAGTGGAAGGTGTCCTTGCCCATGGCAGGGGTGTTGGAACGAGATAATTTTCAAGGTCCCTTCTAACCCAAACCCTCCTAAGACTCTGCCACCTTCGGGTTTAGGGACATGAAAAAGACTGCTAGTCTATTGAAAAGAAAGTGTCACATGCACTTGCATTTCCACATTAAATAACCAATGAATCCACTGGATACGTCAAGCAGTCATTCCCTTCTTCCAGGAAGGCTGCTTCAAGGTTGAACAGCTCTCAAAAACTACAAGTTCAGTTTGCATGGATGCTTTTGGAAACTTTTTTTTTCTTGGTGAATGAACAGAAAAAAGCCATTACGCTATAAATCCTTCCTTAATTTTGTACTTGCTTCTACAGTAGAGGATTGCATCAATTTTGCTCCTTTCCTAAATAGATCTATGAAGTGATCTCTTTCCAGTTCTGAAGGTCTAAAGCATTTGCCAAAAAAGCAGAAATCATGACTCCTGTAAAAAATGGCTTCTGAGTTACATTACATGAATTACCTGAACTGCCTACAGAGCTGTCAGAATCTCCAACTTACTGAGTGCAAGTCCATTGAAAATTCTAATTGACTTTTCTCAGATTAAAATCTCAAACCAAACCAAACTGAAAACCCCAGCCAAGAAAACAAGATAATAAATTATGTCAGCCCTCATTGGAAACCCATGTTTTAGTGAGCATAAAAACTCACCACAGAGCATGGCCCCATAACACTGCCAAAAGGTCTTGTAATTTTTCACTTAGAAAATGAAGTTTCTATTTGAGTTCTGCTCTCTCCAGGAGAAAGCATTGCAAGAGAACTCTGACTACCCACACATTCTCCCACAACCAGTTTTCAGCATACCCAGGGCCTCACAAGATGGGAACCTGTGAAGCAGGCTTTAGGGTTCAAGGACAGACAATGTGAACTTGAAGTCTTTCCAAAGCACCAGGAAACAAATAACAGTGTTTGTCTGACACCAAAGAATGAAAAAAAAAATATGACCATGAATTAAAAGTAGTATCTAAAATAAGAGCTGAATACATCTAAGAGGACAGCAACAACAAAAAAAAAAGAGAAACATCATTCTAGAGCTTTCTAATCCTATGTAAATAGCAACAGACATACCTGCATTGCTACAACCTTGCCTTTGCTTTTGGGACTGAGTGACCACTCATAGCTGACAATTTCGTGGTCGTCGCTGCTCTGGTTTCCATTCAGTGTAATGAAGTTCTGGGGCAAGGTGACTGCCTGATTAGGTCCTGCATTAGCAGTAGGTGGGTAGTCCACTGGTTTGTTGACAGTCAGGAATGCAATGGTGGAGTTGGCTGCTCCATCTGAATCAATTACTGTGAGTCTACAACACGAGAACCAGTATCTGTTAAGATGGACTTCTGCCAAGATCTAAATTCAAAGACTAATTTTTTCTGGCACTTTTTCAACCACCACCTAAACCAGAGCCACAAACTTCTGCTTCACGCACATGTATCACTCAACTAAGGTAGGAAAGAAATTCAGAAAATGGTTGAAATCAGAAAACAAATAGAGCTTTCAACCTTTAGGGAAAAAAATAAAATGAAAAAAGCCTACCTATTCTGGATCCCCTTGCCTGCAGTCAATGGTAACTTCACCAATTTCAGATTTCACTGCAAACTCTTCTAAAAATGTACTCAGTAAAAACCAGGGATTTCATTCATCACCAATACTGAAACAATACCTACCAATATCTAAATCTAAAACTACTCTGAATGTTCAGAAGCTCTGCTTATGGCACAGCAGCAGATCCTAACTTCTTTGTGGCACACTATTACTAATTTTAATGGAGCTTAATACCAATGTCAAGTCACAAAACTAAAAAAGCACAGGGTTTATAAAAACCCAAACATTACTGCCTCTCAGAAACGCAAAAACCTGAGATATCTGAAGGGGATGAAAGCTGCTCCCCCCCAGTGCAGTAACAAACTAATCTCTAATCCACCTCTATTGTGAAAACTGCATACAGCTGACCAAATGGAAGGGAACCTGAGCAGGAACAAAACTAGTGCTCATTATGTCTGTCATTAGGGAACACATACTTTTTGCAATTGGGTGCACATCCATGCATGTCAGATGCACTGCATTTTGTTGACCAGCTAATTTCTTGTGAACTTGAACACACTGCTCTATTGTTCAAGTAAACGAGTCTACCCCGAAGGTTCAGAGACATAAAGAAGCATTATTGCTTGTAAGCAAGCTCTGCCCTTTTTAACATAGAAAAAAATTGACACTCATTTCTGCTACTGTACAATATCATGGAATATCAAACAATTCCATTAAAGAACACAGAATGGAAGTAGAAGCTATAGAACTTTTGGTGAAGCTTATGCAAAATACTGCATTTAATGTATATGTATGCTGCCTTCAACATTCTACTGATGGTACACTGATACACAATATACTGATTGCTAGGATACCCATTGGCAGCCAAAGAACCCAAGCTGGGTCAGCGGGAAGTCTGCATCTGTGAAAACTAGGTTTTAAGTTAAAAAGTTCAGAAAAGAGACTCTGATTTTAATTAAAGCACCTCAAACCACAAATATTGCTTCCCTTGTCTGGACAAAACCCAGGTTCAGTAATGCGCAAATAGAGGAAACCAGTAGCAAGGCAAATGCTTTTATGAAAAACAGAATGACTTAGCAATCAGCACACAACAATGTTTTGTAAAGGGTCAGTTTGCCATTATTATTCTGTCTGCCACCACCCTTCAGGGAATGACACTCACAGCCTGACTGCATAATTTCATCTCAGGGCACTAGCTTACTTCTAAGCTGGCTAAAAAGGTAAAGAAGAGTTTTGTCACAGGGGTCTTTTTGCTGCAAATGGGAGGTATTTCATTTACATAACTGTGCTATAAAGTATCACTAATGCTGGTATCACAAAGCCACAGCAAGCACATTTTAATAAAACTGCTTGCTACGTCTCTCCGCTGTCCAAAATAAAGAGTAGCAGTATGCAGAAGAAAAATGAAGTTTTCTGTTTGAAGAGGAACATGTGAGCACAAAGAGAAACAAACATTCAGCTAACATCACAGAAGTAAGTTACCTGAAAGTGTAGTTTCCAGGAACAAGGTTAGACAAGTGCAGGACAGGTGTGTCAGCAGATGCCTTCTGCTCTCGCAAGGGACCTTTAATTTCCTCCCAGTGGTAACTCACTATCTTCATATCATCTATACTTTCTACATTCATCAAAGAAAACCGTATCAGCATCTTGTAGCAGCTGTTGGAATGAATACTGAAGTCTTTCATGCACTCATCCCTAGAACTGTCTCTTCAAGAATATTTGAATAGGCTTCATGAACCACAGATTCCAAGTTATCTTTGGTGTGATTTATCTAAATAATTCTTACACATGTGTTTTAGGTTTGGCTTAGTTTTTTACTAACTTTGGACTGCTTTTTTCTTTTTTCTCCGAGCTTTCTCAGCAAGGAAAAAAAAACTGCAAAGGGAAAAAACTCAAAAGAAACTGAACTGACTCAAAAGGAATTATATTTCTTAACATCTACAAACATGTATGCAATTTACTCACTATGTGAACCCTACTCTAGGGGAAAGGGAAAAAGGGGAAGGGAAGGGGCAACAAGGAACAAAAAGGAATGAACTAAAACAGAACAAATGAAACTAATGAATACAATTCAAAACTTCAAGAAAGGAGGGAAACAGGCAACGATACAATCTCACCAACGTCTAGAGCTAGGAAAACACTGACAGAGACACGGGACCATCCAAGCTCCCCTGGTTCCCTCCCGAACTCCCGGAAAACGGGAAGAACTCCTCCCCCTCCTACTCTTACGTGGAAAACACGTGTGGAATACTTTGTAATGTCCACTTCCTTAGTTACACTGGTTACTGAGGAAGCTATGGATCAAACCCATTACATTCTCTACTCTTTATTTTACACTGGTCTTTTTACGCACTTTTTGTATTTTTGCGTTTACTTGTATTTTGTGCATATAAACATATATAAATATAGCTTATACGTAGTTTTTTGAGGTAGATGTTTGGTTATTAAGGATTAGCACTAGTATTAATTTAGTTTGAGTCTTTTGGCTTTTGGTTAGAGTTATAGTTTTAAGTTTAGGACTGGTTTACGGATTGGGGCTGTTTTATTGTTGGACATCTTGGGATACTAGTATTAGCTTTGTTTGGGTCTTTTTTATTTGGTGTCTGGTTTCTTGCAAAACAGAACTTACAATATAGAATTAATTTTTTTTTAAGGTTAGATTGTTTTGGGGCACACACTGGATTTTACTATCTTTTTTTATTATTTACTAGGTGTTTTTGAACTCTTGGGCAAAAACAACTTTACGA
>VWZD01006812.1:15201-44783 GCA_013396695.1 Sakesphorus luctuosus | reverse complement strand
CGCGGCTGCAGCCCGCCCCGCGGCCACGGCCCGCCCGTGGCCCGCCCCGCGGCTGCAGCCCGCCCGAGTCCCGCCCGTGTCCCACCCGAATCTTGCCCGGCGGCCACGGCCTGCCCGAGTCTCACCCGAGTCCCGCCCCGCAGCCACCTCCGCCACCGCCGTCCGTGGGCGCGGCACCCCCGGCCCGGCCGAGCCCCGCGGGGTCCCTGGGGAGGGTTCGCTGCCCGCAGCGCCCTCGGGCATCGCGCGGGGTGTGCGCCCTTCCCGTCCCCTGAGGGCGCCTGGCTCTGCCTCCGAACCCCCGTCAATGTGTAGCAGATTTATGGTTTTCCTTAGCTGTGAAGGGGGAGGGGAGGCAGTGCTGCTGCCGGCGAGGTGTGCGTGTGAGGAGAGAGATGAGCTGCCGGTTAAACACCGAAGGTTGAGATTAGAAACCAAGGTTTCGGTTCTGCGTTACCCGCGGGTGATCTGAGTGGGTGCGAAGGTTGTTCTGCAGGAGAGAAGCTGCTCTTTCCTGTGTTTTGTGAGAATATAAACGTGTGAAGCTTAGGGAAATCTAAAGAAGGTGTATGTGGTACAAAAAGCCTCTCCTCCTTGTTGAGCTCTGCGTAGTAAATTGTTACGCCGAGATGTATAATTCAGTGCTGTCAGTATTATCTAAAATACCACGTATAGGCTTAGGCTGTGCCAGGGGAGGTTTAGCTCGGACATTAGGAGGAATTTTTTCACGGAAAGGGTGATTAGAGATCGGCCGGGGAGGTGTTGGAGTCACCGTAGCTCGAGGTGTTTAAGGAAAGCCTGGAGGTGTTTAAGGAAAGACCGGAGGTCTTTGAGGAAAGCCTGGAGATGTTTAAGGAAAACCTGGATGTGGCGCTTGGTGCCATGGTCTCGTTGATAAGGTCGTGTTCGGTCATAGGTTGCACTCGATAATCTCACAGGTCTTTTCCGACCTAATTGATTCTGTGAAGGTGCTACTGCGTGGCCAGTAATCCAGGGGCTGGTGTCAGGCGGAGGAGCTGGTCCCAATTCTGCAGGCTCATATGGCTGTGTGCTGCTTAGAACTGTTCAGATTCACATAGAAATGGGAGGGAGGTGAAAAAAACACGGGTGGATTTTAAAGAACATGAGTTTGATGCAGCTTAAATACCTTAGTACAGAGGAAATCCTAATAGTTGTGGCCATCTGCACAGAACACCTAACTGTATGTATAATGCTTTCTTTATTTTTCCTTCAAGCAGCTCTGCAAAAGATGGATTTCTATACAAAATCAGACATAGATAAATCAGTTTGGGCATGTTTGAGACATACAGCTGAATTTTTTCAGCTCCTGCAAACAGAACAGCAATCTTCATTTAAAACACTTAAGATTTTTAAAACCTTGACTGAGTACTCCTTTGTAAGTTTTGCACAGCAAGATAAAAATATGAAAAATAGTTTAGCATTGAAGATGATTGTTATTATTCTTTTCAGTATTCATGAAAGTCTTGTGAGAAAACAACATTTTATCATATAGAAGGGTCATTCCTAAAAGGGGGGTAGAGAATTTGAATAAAAGAAGTGCTGTAGA
This sequence comes from Sakesphorus luctuosus, assembly GCA_013396695.1. Lineage (NCBI taxonomy): Eukaryota > Metazoa > Chordata > Aves > Passeriformes > Thamnophilidae > Sakesphorus > Sakesphorus luctuosus. The sequence goes on along the minus strand of VWZD01006812.1, from coordinate 43,216 downwards.
AATAAAACTGCGAAAACATTCCAAGAGAGCTTAGGAGGCAGGATAGCAACATGTGCTGGTAACCTTGATCTAAGATCCTTTTGAATCCAACCCAAACCTATGGATTAAATGCTCAAAGATTTGGAAATTAGATGATTCAAGTCAAAATGCATGTTCAGAGTTGGCTTTTGCAGGTTCCCCTTTTGTCTTGCAAGAACTCTGCCAACAGACGATGGAAAAACTTTGGCTTTCAGTTTGACTTTGGCATGTTGTATTTTGGCTCTTGCACACTAGTTATCTGTTCACATGTACTATAAATAATGACTAGACACCTAACTTGCAGCTAGACTGTTTAAGCAATTTCTGGAAGAGTTTGCTTCCTTTTCTTTCCCCCACCCCCTTAAGACTTTTTGTCTTATGGGATTTGTTTGCAATCTGCTAGCTGAAGCTCTGAGGCAAGTTTGCCAGATCTGGGGCTGCATCATCACTCTGCACATCTGGAAGTGGTTTATGGGCTCTCATTTCTCCAGTGCGGTGTCTGGACTCTGTGCTATTCCTCAGCAGCAGAGAAGGAAAAGAAAACCAGCAGAACTCCAAAGTAAACTTTGAAGAGTCTGAAAAAGGAATTGAATCGTAAAACTGTTACTGTGCCCTGTCAGGCCCTTGTGCGGGTGACTTCAAAGGAGGATGGTGGTCAAGGAAGCTTTGGCAAGAGTGCTTACAGCTGTGGGCTATTTAGGATCCAAGTAAATAGCTCTGCAGCGCTTCAGGAGAGAGGAGTCCCGAATACTGTGCTGCTTTGAAGAGGTAAAAAGACTAATTAAGCAGGAAATATCTGAGCAGTAATGTCACTGTTTCTGAGCTTTCCCTTCTGCAGCCCCTCGTTTTGTTACAGGATTTGGCAACTGAGTTAAGGACTGCCAAGTTCCAGGAAATAATGTCTACAGGCAGGAAAAATGAGTAAATGTTTGTAGGGGAACAAATACACCTTTCTTTCCTTAAAACTCAGCAGGTTTAAAAAAATCAGTCGGTGTTTCTGAGGCATAGGAATGCTGCAGGTTTAGAACTCAAACTTTTTTAAGAGTCTCTCTGAGTTTGGATTTTAAAATTGAAAACGTGGTTCACTTTATGTGGATTTAATGATTTCTGAGAATACCATGAAGCTGTGGCTTTGCAACTTTCATCTTGCAGTGATCACCAGGACTGTTCGTGGCTATTGTTACAAATGCTAATTCAAAGGTCGTAATCAGCTGTATGGAAATCAGTGGGAGGCTGTGATTAGCTAAGTGAGGTTAGAAAATCCAGGAGTGCAGGGGTTGTGTTGTCTCTCTGCCTACCTAAGTGAGTAAAGTTTTTAAATGCATATGATTCTGATTCTTGCGTGTAATGCGTGAGAGAAGGGCCTTGTCAGCTGTGGGGGTTTTTCCCCGGCAGAGAAGCTTGATTTCCTCTGTGTAAATTAATGCCACATGAAGAGAGTGGTCTGCTGGAATGTAGATAAGAAGTGCAGATGTGAAAGAACTTCCAGAATTACTCCTTTCTCAGTGCAAATCAGTCTTCTGTTGGGACCGAAATACATGTGAATATAAGTGGTCTGAAAAAAAGCCACATTTTAGATTTTTTAATATTTGTGTTGTCGTTTAACTAGTTGGTCAGAGACTAATTTAGAATGCTGCCTGAACTTGAGCATGAACCAATGAGAGGTGGTTAGTTTTGTGACTCAAGTATCAAGAATTCCTGCTGTTCTGTCTGTCTCCTCAGGGAGCTGGAATGAACTTGGTTTTTGTGTGTGCATAGAAACAACCATATGTCCTTATCCATGCTGTAATGTGTCCATATCTGTATGTGTGGAAACTGGAAAAATTGTTTTCTGTCCTATATCCAGCTGCATTATATAAAGGTTAGATCACACAGTTGTATTTTTCCCTCCCCTCCCCAGCTTCTGGTGCTGTTTTTTACTGTTGATTCTTTGTTGTTGTCTTGGTTTTATGGTTTGGGTTTTTTCTCATAAACAGTAGTTTGGGGTCCAAAATTCAAACAAATGTTGTATTTCCCATAATCCTGTATTTTAGGGTTTATATTCTGTCCTCTCAGGCATAAGGTCATGGCTGTTCTTGGGCCTGGCTTAGAGGTACAATCTTAGGGTATGTCACACATCCTCCCTCCTTGGTGCTAATTGAGGGATACACCTGTTAGAAAATACTTTTACTGTTGCTCTATGAGGCTGAAAGACACTGCTCCAGTCTAAGATGCCCATATATCTGTGAGCATAATCCAGCAAGAGATCAGTATTTGTGACAGGTACTGTGTTTTAGGTGAAATCAGAGATAAATCCATTTATAGATAGCACCAGTAGTTGTTTTAATACTTTTTTTGCATATTATTTTAGAATGTATTAAAAATCTTAGTTATTGCTGGTATAGGTGATCAGATGGAATTTATTAAAATGTTTTTACAACCTGTTAGTTTTTAAATTAAAATATGAAATATTTCTAGCCAGAATATTAGTTATTTGGTTTTTTTTTAAAAAACCAAAACAAAACACCAAACCCCCAAAACATATTTACAGATTGAGTAGAGTTTTACCAGTTCAGCAGTAAAATTTGATAATTCAAAACCTTGTCTCTGAAATAACTAATGAGTATTCACTTATGGCCTTAATGATTTCTTTCTCTCTCTCTTTTTTTCCCCTTTAATTTTTTTTTGTTTTATCACAGATCACAGTTCTGATCCAACAGGACACATGGCACTTTTAAAGAAAAGTAAGAGAGATTACAAACATTTGAAATCTATATTTTTAGAAGGATAGAAATGTGAAAAACAATTTCTCACGCAACTGTTGTTACAGTTGTGTACAAATTTACAGTTCTAGTTTTGCTAAATTGTGCTTAACTTTTAGTATGCTAAGAAGTCTTTTCCTGTTAACTAAGTACAGATAAGTACAACCATAAATCCCATAAATTTAAAATTAGTGATTTACTGCATGAGACTGAGATTCTGAAATCTCAAGAGCTCAGGCAGCTTCTGGTTTCATGTGGGTTGTGCCCAGAGCACTGACCCGGATTCCCTTTTTAAGGGAACTCTGCACATTAATGCTGTTCAAAACTGAGGTGTGACCCTGAGAAATTTGGTGTTCTCATCAGATATCAGGGGCAGTGCCTGAGAATGGGCCTTTGCTCACCATCAGTTATGGGCAGTCAGTGGGGTTTTCCCTCAGCCAGTTTAAATTAGTGCAGGTTTGGTGACATATGTTTACCAGTTTCAATTTGTTCTCATGCTCAGTTGTGGCCAGTTGGCCCTTTTGATTAAAATAGCTCAAAACTCTGCTCCCTTTGCTCTTTTATTCATCTTAAATACCTTTTATGGTAGTGCAAAAGTAGCAAAGTCGTCTGAAACAAAGAACTCCCATCATCAAAGTAACTGTTGATGATGGCAGTGCATTCCTTCTCCATTGTATTCCATGAACTCTCCTGGTTCCTGCACATGGTTGGTTTGTGTTAAATAGCTTTAACTTGACAAGACTTCTAGAAACTGTAAATCAGAATACATAATCCAGTCTTTGCTGTTGCATGCCTTGGTTTGATTTCACTAATTAAAATTGCCCTGTCAAAATATGTTTCCTGATATTTTGAAACATTCCTGGTTTCAGCATCATGCTGGGTTTGTTTTTCTAGAATATTTTTGAGTTTAGCTCAAATACATCTTGAAGATCTGAATGCTGAAACAGAAAAAAAATAATTCTTCTGTATATGAAATTTTATCAGGGAAGCATGAGAGAAAGAAAGGGATAGGTAAATATAAACTCATGATGTTCTGTGAGGGTAAACAGACAAATTAGCCAAGAAAAAAGTTCCAAGCTCATGGGAAAATTCAGAACCATGTGAATTTCCTAGTATGGATAACCCATATATATTGTCTTATGATTCAGTGAACAAATTATCCATGGAAATCAGATAGCTGGAAATTGTGACAGGCAAGAGATATGTTTTTAACATAAAATATTCAGCTGAATCAAATAATGTGAGAGTGAAGAATTTGATAAATGCAGCAGATACAGGTTATCATATGTACTGGTTTCACTTTGAACTTTTTTTTAAAAAAAACCAATACAGGTATTTGGGAATTAGCTGTTATACTGGTTGTTAATACATTCTTCCTTTTGTTTCAGTTAACCAGATCTTGCTGTTACTGCTTGTCTTAACTGTGTGTGCCATTTTGTATAACAAAGTTCACCAAGTGCCATCAGCATTAAAAAATGAAACAGGTAAATGACTTGGACTTCTGTTTCAATTATGTTCCTGTTTTATATGCCTTATGTCTTAATTTGAACATCACTTTTGATCTGAATACTGTTTGTCCTGGTGAGTTACTCTCACCATTGCACATTGTCTGGGATGAAAAATTTCTTGCTTCTGAATGACTTGAATAAAATAACAGGAGATTGATAGTAATGACTAGAGTTGTCATTCAGATTCAAATTTTTATCCAGATGTCACTGATATAGGTGGAAGCTGTATATCCTTATTTGTACTGAACAGATTGGAGTTGTCATCTGGTAATAACCTTGGATCGTGACTTGCCTCTTTGGGAGTGTTTTGGCCTGCTTATTGATTTGAGATAGACCATCAGATCTTGACATTTACAGCAGAAGTTTTTGCTGGAGTATTTATAGTGACAGAAACCTGCTAGGGTTGATATGGTTGGGCTAGTATTAAATATTAGACAAATAGCTTATTCACTGTTCCCAAGGTAAACAAACTCTTCCTGGATATAGATCATTTATTTTTGGTATATTTTTATTGGGGTTGTTATGACTTCAGTGGTTAAGTTGTAACCAATATAAATATATCCATTTAAGTTCTGTAAGTTCATCAGTGCTAGGGATAAAAATCTTCTTTAGCAGTAATGTGACCTGGTCCAGTGTTGCTGAGGCTTTTTTCCTTTTATCATTAGCAACTTCCTGCTGGTACAAACTTTTGCACTATTCCTTTCAAGTCAACTTTCCAAAGAAGTGGAGGTCATGCAATTGCACTATCCTTTTTACTCACCTCTTTCCTTTGGTAATTTTGGAACCTATTGTTCAATTTGTACGAGATGTAACTGAGAAGTAGGAGTCTCAAAGGTCTTCAAACCTCTTCAGGTTTCATATGAATAAACAGCCACAAGAAGGACAGGCTGAACTGTGCCCCTGCTGAGCAGAAGATGCTGAGAACTCTCTTGTATATTCTATTTGGAGGCATCCAACAGTCCAGTCAACTTGCATGTAGTTCTGGATTAGTGACAGCTCATGCTGTGTGCCCTGCAAGATGGGGATGTGTATAGGATCTGGTAAAGAAATGGGGTGATGCTGAAATGATTCTACTGCTTATAGAAGTATTTACTCATTCCCATGACTCAGGTCTGATCTAAAATGCCTTTGTTTCTTGTAGTTGATTTGGAGAGTCCTGAGGAAATGGAAGAAGAAATCCCAGTCGTGCTGTGCGCTGCTGCGGGCAGGATGGGTGCAGCTGTGGCAGCCATCAGTAGCATCTACAGCAACACTGAGGCCAATGTTTTGTTCTACATAGTTGGGCTGAAGACAACCATCCCACATATTCGGTATGTACCAGCCTTTCTTTGTTTCACGCTGAAGTCAGAACCAGGTGGTTGCTCTCCCTAGCACAGACATAGACTTTGGAGGACTTTTCAGGGAAATGTTTCTCTATTTTATTTAAGTGTTGCTATTGGTAGCAACCCCCAGGATTCTGTAGGTGTGTGAAGAAGGACCATTTGCCCTGTGTAAGCCACTGACTGGTGTAAAAGGGGGTGAAATAGCCAGACCATGCCAATACCTCTGCTTCTCTGCTTTTTGTAGATAGGCTGCAGAAGAGTCTTTGGTAAGGTAAGTATACAAATTCCCATTAATCACAATCCCAGTTTATGGTACTGTACTTACCTCTCATCTGTCTTAAGCTTCAGAACTGTTTAAAACTGATTTCATTTAAGAGGATGAATTAAAAGTTATAAAAAGAATCCCGATAAGCTTATAATAAAAGCATGTTTTGGTGTTAAAATTTGCAAACATTGTCTTAAAGAGGAGTAAGGCATGAATCAAAACTAAAGCAGATTCCTTAGCAGATCTCACCTCTGGCTACTGCCTGTGTGCCCACAATTTGTGTCAAACTGAAAAGAATTTAATAAGTGGAGTCCCACGGGGAGTTTTTCACATCTAGTTCATGAGAAATGTATATAATAGAGTTCTTTATGAATCTGCAGTTGGCATGAAGCAGCAAATTTATTAAGGACAAGAGCTGAAAACAAATTAATCATGATGAACTGGAAAAATTAACTGTAAAATATGATTACCTTGTCATTCCCTCTATTGAATTTAATGTTGGTTGGAATAGCTGATTGTATTGGCTCACAGTGAAGCAGAGGTTCAGTAGCACTTATTTGGAAAACTGCAAAATTGTGACTGATAACTGACCACACTGATTCAAAGAACAAAAGGCGTCAGTGGATATGCATGTTGACATGTATGACCAGAGGAGATGTGAGGAAACTTTTTCCAATCTTGCAGACATTATTAAGGCATAAAAAAGCGTGGTTAGTTTTAGGTGTCTTCAGGAAGGATTTAGAAGAGAGATCAGAGGAGAAAATAAGCGGTGGTGCTAAGAAATCTGACAAAATAATGAAAAAAATTAAAACACTGTAAAAGGGAGAAAATAACCTCTCCTTTAAAAGCATAGTAGATCTCATAAGAAATAATGATCTTTAACTATAGCAAGAAATACACTTATTGGCAGTGGTGGTGAAAGATGGGTCATTTGGGCAAGGTATGGAGTCTCTGTTTTTGGCAGTGCTGTGAGGTGTTTATTTTGTTGGGATTTTTGAATGTTTTTTTTTTGTTTGTTTTAGAACAGGTTAAAACAAATACCTGTGTGCAATAGCTATAGACATAAGTGATGCTGTGTTGGGTAGAATAGATGAGTGAGCTGTCAGCCTCTCTTGTTCTCCTAAGAGTCTGTGAATTTCATACTGGAAGTACTTGCCATAAACTCTATTTCTCTTATCACTTCTTTTTTAATCACAGAAAATGGATTGAAAATTCTAAACTGAAGGAAATAAAATTTAAGCTTGTGGAATTCAACCCTATGGTACTGAAAGGAAAAATCAGACAAGATGCATCACGTCCTGAGCTACTGCAACCTGTGAGTAAATGAACACCATATAATAGATTTTTGGTGTTTTAATGCTTATTATAGGCTTTAAAATGTCTTAGATCTGTTCTATTACATGTGGGGGTTTAAGTCAGAGAAGCCACATCAGATCCAGATGCTACACCCTGACTCAAGAAGGAGAAATGCACCATAATAAGCTCCTTGCTACTTGCTGAGACCTTACTTGGTGGCATAGGCTTGGTAAATTGAATGTGTTGCATCTTTATGTATTTATTAGGGTGGAGATGTAATAGTGTTCATTATGCTTCATGATGCTGAGTTGTCTGTGTTCTGCTCATGTCCAGGGCTAATCCAGAGTCTAATGACTAATCTAAATTATTAGCTGTCAGAAAAGGCAAATCAGAAGTTAAAAATTACTTGGAGTAAGGATCAAAATAAAGAACACCAATTTGACACAATACAGATCCATAGTTTTCTCTCATCCTAAATACTACATGCCCTTAACTGAAAAAGGTGTAGCACCACCAGAAAATGTTTTGGTCTGTCCAGAATGTTTATATTTGCTGCCCTTCTCTGAGTCTTTGACATTTCTAACATATGCAAAAGATTTCATGCACGAAATCAGAGGTTTAAAGGTGTCCAACCTGGAAATGTAAATTTTAGCATGAAAATAGTAATGGTCTACAGAATGGAGTGGTGTGAAGGACTGGATGTGAAATGGTTGCTCACTGTCTGTTCTCATGTAAGAACTAATGGCCATGAGATTACATTAGTTGGAATCACAGTCAGCACAAATGAGATGTTGCCTGCTTTTCATGCAATGAGTACTACATCCCTAGAATTCCTTGCTGAAAGGTCTTGTGGATGTACAAATGTGCAGGGATTCAGTTAGGACTGAAGCTCATATTTAGACAGCTCACACCTAGGTCAGAAAACCCCTTGAGCTGAAAACACCTGAAAGCTAAAAGGTTCTGTGAAAAAGCAATGGTTTTTGACTGCTTAGTTAGGGCTGTAGAAAATAAGTAGGGATTGATAACAATCATAATGATGATAATAGTGACAGAGTCAGGATACTAGTAGAGCTGGGGGGGGAAGCAAATGATCACTGGTTAGAGCTCAGTTAAGAGTTATTAAAACTGATGGTTAATAGACAAAAGTGTGAGACTACTACATTAAACAGCTTTACCATTTTTTTCCTGTTTGATAGCTGAACTTCGTTCGATTTTATCTTCCTTTGCTTATTCAGAAACATGAGAAAGTAATATATTTGGATGATGATGTTATTGTTCAAGGTAAGCTGTCATCTAAAAAGCAGTTTCTAGCAGAATTATAATCAAAGTTATTACAGTTTTTACAGTAATTTGGAAATATGAGGTATAATGGAAACTAAGGCAGCTGGTAGTAATGTTGAACTTAGGGAAACTACAAATAATCTATTTATTTAAATGAAAGTCTGAAGAATTTATCTGAATATGTTTTGAATAATTGTGATCAAAATTGTATGTGGGTTCATTCTGTTCAATTCCTGAAAGGTACGATGGATTTCTCTTAGATGCTGCAATATTTATTAGGTACGTGATGTGTGTTTCCTGCTCATATTTGAATTCCCCCAAATGCTACCAATTTGTTATCCAGAATTGCTGTTCTTGAGAGCAAAAGGAATTTATTCAAATGAGAGGATTAAAATTCCAAACACTCAAAATATGATTTGAGCATCTTCAGCTCAGAGTCCAAAGCAATTTGCAGAGTCATGATCAAAGAGCTCAAAATGGGAGCAGTTAGAAGATATTCCCACCCTGAAAAAAATGTTTACCTGTATCATAAAAGGTAATCTCATTAGAAAAGCAATTATTTTTTTTTTAAAGCTTAATTCACAGTGGTTTTTTCTGTTCTGTTTCCCAGTAGTTTGTTTTGTTTTTTTTTCCTGTGTAGAATTGTTGTTCTCCCTTGTTTTATCATATTTTCTCATTATTTTATAGCACTTTTTAATCAGAGCGTTGTGCTTTAACCCCAGTGGGCAGCTAAGCACCACACAGCTGCTCACTCACTTTTCCCCCACCTCCAGTGGAATGGAGGAGGAGAAAAGGAAAAATAAAAGCGAGAAAACTTGAGGCTCAGGATAAAACAATCAAACAAATAATTGTTTTATAAGCAAAGGGTAAGTGGAATAAGGGAGAGGACAAGAAAAGAAAACAAAGCCCCTTGAGTGGGTAGACCTATGCCCAGCCAGTGCCCAAGCACAAGCTGGCTCTCTGAACCTCATCTCTCCTTGCCCACCCCAGACACAACTCTTTTGTCTTTTCTTGCTAAGCATGACATTATGCGGCACGGAATAGCTCCTTGATCAGTTCTCATTATCTGCCCAGTTGTGTCACCTCCCTGCCTATTGTGCACCCACCAATCTGTTCACTGAGGGGGCAGATTGAGGAACAGGGAAACCCTTGATACTGTGCAGCCACTGCTCAGCAAAGGCCAGAACATGAGCGTGCTAAAAATCTTAATTCCAGCACCCTATATGAGCTGCTATGACGAAAATGAACTCCATCCTAGCCAGGCCATACGGACAACAAAACCATTTAACCTATTCTTGTCAAACATTAAAGGGATATTCTGATGAAAATTTTCTCTGGAAAGGATTGAGGATAGCTAAAATAAACTTTTTGGCCTAAATTAATCTATGCTGTAAGAACATTGACTAGCAAATTTACACATGACAAAAGTATAATTCTCCACTGCTTTTCTACACTTTTTTTATAGTTTTGTCTCATTAGAGGAAGATTGCAGAACATCTGCACTTAAAAAAGGGGTCGCTAATCATTGCTTTATATAAGACAACTATTCCACTCTGCCTTTCTCATTTTAATTTGCAATAGACTTCATATCACAGTTTTTCAATATGGGCATTTCCAGTGGCTATCTCTGCTTTTTGGTTTTGTTGTTCTGCCACCAATGGACAACAGCAATTTTTAACTCTTTGAGAGATTCTGAAAGTCTTCATCTAGACTCTAATTTCATGAGCAGTTCAAGATGAGCCCAGAAGTTCCCCTGCTGCCCTCCCCGCACCTGTGCAGGTGTTCAGCAGAAATGCCAATGCTTTCAGCCTGAATTGGCCCCCTGGTAGCAGTCAAGGCAGCATGTTGGGGGAGGACGAGAGGTAGGGCTTTCTCTTTCACTAGAGATGTCAGTTTATGTCAGCTGATGACGTTTGTGGAGCCACAGGAAAAAGGTGCAGTTTCTTGTTACAGCTGCTGCTGACCAAGTGGCCTCTCCTGTCTCCAGGCATCTCCTGTTACTTGTGTTGTATCTGCAGTTGAGCAGCTGCAGAAGAATCTGATTCAGCTGGTTGACCTGGCAGAAGACTAGCAGTACAAAAAGTAAAGAAGAAACCAAATTAATTTTTAAGTCTTTTTTTCCCTCCCCTTTGCTTCAGCCAGCCTGTCTTGTTCAGCCTTCGGCCACGCAATCATAGGGCCCAGAAGAGGGGAATAACAACGGACATGTGGGAGTGAGGTGGAGGGAGGGAGCCTGTCCAGGCAGCTATTCCCTGTCTTAGCTGTAATTTGAGACCGTGCTCTGTCAGATGTCTCTGCAATGGGAGTGAATGAAATGTCTCATGGGATAGGGAGAGAATAGGATTGAACTTTGGGATCATTCATTTGTTAGTTGTTGCTTTCTGCAAAGCAGTAAGAATGAAATGCACTGAACTTGATGGGTCAGCCCAGAATTCTTTGCTTTGATTTTTTTTTTTAATTTGTTTTTGCTTCCTAAGAAAAAAGCAGAAGCTGTTTAGAATGATGAGAAAACACTTAGCAAGGCATGTTACCTTCAATACTTGTCTTACTAATTCAAATTCTATTTCTTGGTGGGACATGAATCCTAAATCAAATTTTCCAACCACCTTGTGAGCTCAGACAAATAATCTCTGCTTGTTTCAGAAATACTAGTTCCAGTGTTTGCAGTATGGGGGATGATTTTAGTTACTTGTCCTTTAATGAGCTCACCTCAGGCTACTGGGACACGTGTGGCCTTCCAAAATAATTAATTTTAGTGGTGACCAACCTGTGCCCAGCAGCAGAGCTGGTAGCTGCTGGGGGTGGATGCAGGCTCACTTGATTGCTGTGGCAGTGCTGTGCTTCCCACCTGCCCTGAAACTGTTCTGGCACATCCTCAGTACCTGCCAGTCCAGTGATGAACAAAGTGCTGGGCAATATGTTATTTCCCTCCACTAGGCGGGAGGTGGATGGTCCATGAAGCCAGCAGGGATGGTCAGGAGCGACAGGCACATTTCTGCTAGGCATTGCTCAGAACTCAGGTATCTTATGAGGAGGTATAAATGCAGTAACACCAGGAAAAACCTGATCTGTGCAAGAGATTGAAGTGGCACTTCTGTGGGACTTGAAGAAGCTGAGAAAAATTGTCTGTGCTCTCCTCCAAAGGCAAGTTCTATGAATGCAGAAGTTTGTAACCAGGCTTCTTAACAGTGTAATCAGCATCTGCTGTAGGTGATTTGGGACATTTAGACCACAATATCAATGTATTGAATACCAATGGTAATATTTAAAAATAGACCTTAGACATCTTAGGTACGGGATAGATATTTGAAAAATTGTTGCATATTACAAAATTCAGCCTTCATGAATATCTAGGCTATCCCTGAAAACTGGTGTGTTTGCAAGTCACATAGATGAGAGCAGATGTTACCCTACCCACTCTGTAACAGTGCAGTAGGTGTTGTCTCATGCCTTTGACCTCTCTGTAATCAGGTGACATCCAGGAACTCTACGATACTAAGTTAGCTCCTGGACATGCTGCAGCTTTTTCAGATGATTGTGATCTGCCTTCCACACATGAAATGATTAGAAGTGTAGGGATGCAGGTAAGATGCCATTCTGGAATTCTAATAATTAGTTTGTTTACCCGTAAGTGTAAGATGATTTCATATGTTTTCCACAAAGTGAAAGTTTTATATATATGTATATATAGTTAGATAGTTTTGTAATAGTTTTACAGGTAATTAAGAACTTTCTGGAGCAACTCTGTAATGCTATGCAGAATTGTTTCCTGTAGTAATTTAAACCTCCATTCTTCTTTGGATTCTACTAAGTCGCATTTGGTATTTTGCTATCAGTAGATCATGAGCATTTGTATATATATTATATAATATACATATAATAGATAAATAATTATATATTCAGATTATTTTATTATATTCCTAATGAAGACAGAATATGTGACATTTGCATTATTCACACTGGGAATGGAACCTAGGAAAACAATTTAAAGGCAACTCCTGGGCTGAGTTCCCCAGAATTGTCAATGCATCCCTGTAGTATTACAAATATTATGTGCAACTGTGATGCCACATCATTTAGTGTGAGCTACTGAAAAACAAACATGTAGTGAGGGAAGAGCCTTATCAAACTTCCACTGTACCATACTGTGGGAATCTGGAAGCATCCTGCCTTTCAGCCTTGTGTCATGTGGAAATCAAAACAGGTAACCACCAACTGGAAACTCAGCTTTGGGAGTGCATATTTAGTCTCCCTCTCAGTGACAGAGAGATGCTTGTAGACATCTTTATAGAGATTCCATACTTTTTTGATTTCTTAGAACACGTACATGGGATTCCTGGACTACAGAAAGCAAGCCATCAGAGACCTTGGCATCAGCCCCAGCACCTGCTCCTTTAATCCTGGAGTAATTGTTGCTAACATGACTGAATGGAAACATCAGCGGATTACAAAGCAGTTGGAAAAGTGGATGCAAAGAAATGTAGAGTACGTGTATAAATATAGCTTTGCACTTTACTTTTCATACTTTTACAGTTTTATTTTCTGTTTAAAAGCTCTTAAAAGTCTTTTTCAACTCCAGGCAGTCTTCCTTTTAACTCATGTTCCAGCATTTCCATCTGTTTAAATCTGACCAATTCTGTACCAGGAAACGGCCACTTGGAATTTTAGTCTTGTGTTTAATGACAAAACCACACTTAGTCCTGACGGACACTGAGAACATGAGGTTCTCATTTGGGGTGACCACCCTCACTTGGGATCAAGCCACTTAATGATCTTCCCTTCCTAAGGCTGTCTTAAAGAAGGAGGAATGTTTCCTTGTTTGTGTGGGGACTCTCCTATTGTAGGGTCAGCCAAACTGTACCTGGACAACATCTTTTTTGTTTAATGCCAGTAGAAAACACTTCTTTTCCTCTAGTGGAATGAAATTTGACATGAAAGGTATCTTTGTTGTTGACCGTGAATGTCGTGACACAGTCGAAACAATCACCACTCATTTGTTCTGTTAGTTCTCTGTTAACCTGTATTTGAAAACTTGACTATTTTCTTTCTCTGCAAAGGACTGAATTTAAATTTAGTGAGGCTAAACTGACCCTGAGTAGTTTGTGCTATTGGGCTGTGTCCATTACTCGTTACTTTCAGAAATGAACAGAGGAGGGACACAAATGAGAAGCAAGTGAATGAGTAACAAGCCAAATGTCTGCCTCTTACTCTGCTTATGTAACATACCCTGATGAGATATTGCTGTGCTTTTTAAGAGATTTCAAGAGTAATAACTTCATATTATTGCAGATTTGATCTATAAGGTTGATTTTATGCCTTAATACCCTATTCATGCTTTTAGCTGGATGAAATGGCAGTGAAAAAGAATTGCTTATCAATTGAAACGCAGTTTTGAAGGAAGGTTGTGATTTTTTTTGTTCCTTGGCCTCTCAGCATATTTCTGTACTTCCCAGGTTTCCTCCATGTTGGACTAGGTGGGTGGCACAGTGACTTATAGGTGGGTGGCTTTGCCCACCTGCTGACTGGTCAGTAGGGCCATCAGCACACTGTGGATGGACATCTGGCTGCCACCTCTTAATGCCTACCATGATTAGGCTTGATCTAGCCCTGGATTAACCAAAAATTCATAGGAAACTGATATTCTTCAGGTATTAATTTATGCTAAATAGGCTTTGACAAAATCTGACTGGAGGTTAATTTGTGGTCTAAAAGCTGGGAGAGGAGAAAAGGGCAAAAAAGAGGGGATGAAACACATGGAAATATGTACATTTTCTTAAGAAAACAGGCTAAATTATGTTTGATTCCTTTATGTTGACAGCTTTTATCCTACCATGAACTTCACCATTCTTGGGGACTACAGGCTGTGTGTAGAAGAAACTGGGCTCATGTTGAGCCTGACTCCCATTTTTCTTGGGAGCAATGATTTACTCCACAGAAGTTGGTATTGCAAATACAATCAATTAACAACATAAAGAGTCTGCTGAAAACTGGCCTGTTCAAAATGATTTTGAATTTTGCCAGAATACATACTTTTAATCTTCTACCTTTTGTGCTGAAGATTCTTTGGTATTTTGAATGTATTCTCTTACTTCCTTTTGCAGGGAAAACCTCTACAGCAGCACCCTTGGGGGAGGTGTGGCAACCTCTCCAATGCTGATTGTATTTCACGGAAAGCATTCCTCTATTAATCCTATGTGGCACATAAGGCATCTTGGTAAGTTTAACTTTTCATCCATTTGCAAGTTGTAACTAAAGTGAGTGGTTTGTAAGATTCCAGTGCAGGACCTTAACATTACTTTATCTCAGGCATTACTTTTTACCTCAGATCCACAGAACACAATCCCTGCTTCCCCCAAGGCTCATGAGGCCTGCCTTCTTCAGGGCAGGGCAGACTTTGGGAGTCTCTACAGGGATGCAGGTATCCTAAGAGGGCAAGCAAACAAGACAGTTGCATCCCTGCCAAAAAACCCCAAAGTCCTAATACTTATGAAATTGGATGAAAAAAGGAAGAAGTCCCACATATCAATGACAAAGTTACATGTTTGAAGACCAGCTAACCTCTACTGCCATCAGCTATGAAAGGATACATGAAAGATCTGAATATAGTAAGAGACTGGAAAAAAATCAAGAGAGTTTTTTAGGCACAGTGGAAAATATGGGAGGCCTGGCAGCATTTGTTGTCAGCATTCTGGAGGATGCAGTTACCTTTCACCCAGGAGTGGTGAATTATCCTAGGAAAAACATAATGCATAGCTGGTGTGGCAAAATGAGTAATTTTAATTCCAGCTATGCCAAGGTGTTAAAAGTGTTGAGAGAAGAAACTCGATAAGATTATTTGCTGATGCAGCATTAGAGGGTACCAAGCTAAAAAAAAAGCTACTCTATTATACAACTTGCTGCTGATTAACATGAAACCACACTAATAAGACGTCTGAAAAAAAATCACCAGAATTTAACTCACTCTATAGTGTCTTCCTTTATTAAAAACTGTATTTTTAAAATATTTTTTTTCAATCTACCCATGCAGGTTGGAGTCCTGATGCCCGTTACTCAGAGCAATTTCTTCAAGAAGCTAAATTACTTCACTGGAATGGGAGATACAAACCTTGGGACTATCCCAGTGTCCACACTGATCTCTGGGAAAACTGGTTTATTCCTGACCCTTCAGGGAAGTTCAAATTAACTCGCCCTGATAGCTGATACTGAAACCATTTAAATACTGCAAAAGGTAGAGTATTGGATGCATGTAATAGTTTGAGATGCAACACGTTGTATGATTAACTGATTTTAGACAATGAAGTATGTGTTAAATATATGAATAACTGACCATCACTTTTGTGTGCTTATGGCTGGAGAGGGAGGCTGGAGGGACCCTTACACAGTTCAGATTACCTTGACTTTCTGTAAGGTGAGGAAACAGGTTTACTTGACAATGAAGTATTTTCATTAAACACTTACAGAGGTAAAAATTCAGTTTCAGACTGTACTTTTATTTAAAGTCTTTATAAATAAGACCTTAATGTCTTCTGGAAGAAAAAATCTATGCAGCAGATACCTGCAGTATTACATAGAAGGTGTCTTTAGTTGTCTCGCCCACAGCGAACAGCCTGAAATGAAAACTTAGGCACATGTTACTGAGTGGAGTTGTGTTTGTGTGGTGACTGTTTCGTGGTGTTTCTGAGTATGACACATCCTGTGTTGCACTTAGACCCCTGCTAGCAAGATGTGAAAGATGTTCCAAGACACTGCAGTACAGATCCTGATTTTATTGTGAAACATGGATAGATTTAAGACAGATTAAGAACTTCTGTATTACTGTAACAAAAAGAGCACCAGTTCTGAGGGAGGACACACAGAATTGCAGTGTTTAGTGAAACGGTTGCTGTACACTTAACTGTATTTCATACCCAGATAACCCAGTTGGTGACTTCTGTAAAGAAGACACCTTTCCCTTCCAAATAACCAGGATGGCCTTTCAGGAGTTACCTCCTACTGTGCTACATACTCAGCAGTGCTAATTCCATGCTTCCAATTTTGTTTAAAGTAAAACTGAATGGTAACAAATCCCTGATGCAAGATACTTTGAGCACCTGCAGGAAAACATCCATGTAAACAGCAATACATGATACAGTACACTTTAAATAACAGACAAGACAAGTCCTATACCTTTCTGACAATATACAGAATAGCTTTATGCTGCAGCTAATAAACACAATCAGAATCATAATGCACACTTTCTTGATTTAAGATGCTCAGAATTAAGCCACATAATTTGGGAAGAAACTGTAAACATCATGCCTGCCTCACAACAGGTTGCCAGTGTGTGATCTCAGTGAGAGCTGTTACAGCAGGATTAGAACCTACACTAACTAGACACACAATTGACAACTGTCGCTGGCTGAGGAAAGGATAAACCACACCCTACAGGAATCTCTGACCAGTGTGGAGATACTGTCTGTATCTGTTTTTCAAGTATGTGAAGCACCAACTGACATAAGATCATCAAAACTTAGTGTTTTGATCAGCTTATTGCTTTTACTTCATCTCTTCCTCACATGATAAAAGAAGGAAAGATGAGGGTTAGGCACCAGGATGGAATCTCTTATCTTTCTCAGTAACTAATATTGGCCAAAAATGTGTATCATTCAGGCAAGTTCCTCAGAAAGGAGCTGTAGTTTCTACAGCCAACTTCTTATTCATGGAACAGTTGCCCCTATATTTAACTCAGTATTTTTTGCTGGTAAGAGGAATAAGGAGAACAACCTCTGAGGTCCTACAGATGGAAGAGAACTGAATGTTAAAACCTGCTCAATTGCAAACCTCTTTCACCCTGTGCTAATTGAACATGATGTAAACAATGTAGCTGTAGACGATTTTCATAAAGAATTCAGCCTTTCAATTCCCTGCCATGTAATCTGTTCAAAGGGGTTCTCTCCTGCTAAAGGTCACATGAAGAGACTAATCACACAGAAATCACAGAGTTTAGATGCCACAGAACTCAAGAACCACCACTGCTGTTTGGTTTTGGGGTTTTTTTATGGAATTCCAGTCCCTTACACCGGAATTTAGGAGGGAAAGAGATAGTGGTAGGGATACCTTACTCTAAACCAGCTCAGCTAGAATATTTTAGGCTCTGTCCTGTGTGACACAAATTTTCTTCCCCAGTGTTAAGACTTGAGATGATGCTTTCACTCCCTTAGTCCTGAATATGGTCCACTCACCAAACAGACAGAGCTCTCTCTCTTCCCACCCAGAAGATACTCAGTACTCACAGCTGCAGAACACACCTTTCTGCACTTATTAAGAAGGTAAAAGGCAGACTTAAAAAGCACAATTTCCTTAACTGTGCATGATTAAAAATATCGCTTCACATAAGTTAAGGGTACACTTCCCCCTCTGGATATAAAAGGATGATGAGCTATCCAAATATTGAGGCATCAGTAAAAAGGATACTGCTGCAATTACTACTACATTACAATTTATGAAATAAAATTAACGCCCCAAAGAAATCTTCACAAATGAGAAAGCCATTTGTCAAAAACTGCAAGAAATGGCATACATTAAATATAAAACTCATATACAAAAAAGGGCTAACTTCTTAAAAAAAAAGTTTGAAGAGTTCCTTAAAATTATCTAGTTCATTTGATGTCAGCCTACCACACACTTACTTTGGACTATAATAAAATAACTAGGGGAGATAAAATACAATTAAAATGCTTCAGTTGGAGAACCGAGGTACCAGTCTTGGTCACTGCATTAAAACTGCAGCATGTATGCATAGCTGAGAAGGAACAGCTCCTACACGCTGCTTCCCTCCTCTTCCTGTGTCACACTGGCATTGAACTCTGGAATCTGGTCTGCAAAGGACTGTGTCATCCACTGTCCATTAGGAACTACACCGAAGGACGAGCCCTCACAGTACTGTGGATTGCTTCCTGCTAAAACAAAACAAAAATCACATCATTTTAAAATGCACTTGATACCCCTGAGATTCTGTTCCCAAGCAACAGTTCACAGACCAAATGCATGCCCTGAGCGCTGCCTTTACCAGTTCCATTTGAAGAGAAGCTGCACTGCTCACTGTCATATGGTGCACGATCACAGTAAGCTCCTCCATACGCTGCTTCATAGCCTGGGTCATATTTTTCTTCTTTGACAGCCATCTTTTTAGCATCCTCTGCAGAAACAGAAAACCTCAAGCATTAATATTTAGAAGAAAAATTATCAAAGAGCACTTTTAACGCAAAACACTTGCAAAACAGCCACAAATTCTACAAGATAATCCCTGCCCCCCTTACAGAATTTAGGCTGTACTCAAAGGAGAGAGGAATCTGCAATTCTACACCATGCAGTCTAGAAAAGATGGTGCATCTCCTCCCCACCCTCCCATTAAATTCTTCATTTCTTTTTGCTTGGGAAACTTCTAGTTGTCTTGTACACTACACTACATTTTAATAAAGGGTTAACAAAGTAACCACCATACCTTGTGCAAGTTGCAAGTCGAATGTGTACTGCACCTCCTGCACCTCTGTGTTTGGTGCGATGCCCTTCAGTTGATCCCTTAAGTCTCTCAGCTTTATGTAATAATGAACTTTATCTTGTGCCCGGGGAAACTGAGCACATCTTGCACTGGACGATGGCATAACGTAGCAGAGCTTGAGACAAAGGGCAAGAAAAAAGCATTACTGATCCCTGAGCTATGAGTTAATATTTAGTGCATTGAGAACAACTTAACAGCTAAGCTCGCTGTTTTAACCCTTTGTACAAACTTCAACTAATGACAGGTGGTTGTGGAAGGGGCTAAAAGGAGTCTTTCATTTTTCTTGTCCAGCAGCTGTCCTGCCCTGAAGAGAGGGGCCGATTGTCATCCGCCAATTGAGGACAATTTTCACCAGTTATTTCTGTGCTGCAGGAGCAGTCCTGGTGTGTGTTATGAGAAGCACAATTTAAAGTGTATACCAGAGAGAGGAGCACACTCCAGAGCTCCCTGAGCAAGCAGAGCCCCGAGCCAGGCAGCCCACAGAGGAGTGGGTGACAGGATGCCAACAGCCCACACCAGTGAGGGAGGCACCACGAGTTAATCAGCTCGGCTTCTTGGCCAGGGGCATCTACACTGTGCCTGCCAGGCTGTGAAACTGTTGTTAGTCAGTATGGCTGGAGCCAACTTAAGCATCTCTCTCTCTGCCAACAACCTTAACTAAAGACATCAAGTTAGTTCAGGAAAAACAAACTGTATTGAATCTCTTTATCAACATGCAGTGTTTATGAACAAGTACCAGTAAAGGGGATTAGTTATCTTTCTTACAAATACATCTACTGCAGAAGTCTTTAAGAGCTACTTAAGAAAGTAAGCACTTTATCACCAACAGTGCTTCAGGCTCTAATAGCAACACTTCACCTTTAAAGAAAGACAGCTTAAACTTGCAGCCCTGGTAATTAGGGATAGAAATAAGATGAAAAACAATCCAAACTTTTGGAACTGACAAGGTAATGAAACCTTAGAATAAGCTATCTTGGCAGGTAGTATAATTGCCATTGCCATAGCCTGTTTATAAGAACATGTTAAACAAACCTATTTCTGATGATACATAGCTGGTCTCTGGAGATACTTTCCAGCTCTAGATGTCTATGACTAATGCACTCTTCACTAAACTGTTGGTTTTATCCTAAGCATCCAATTTAACTTCAAAATGCAAATCAGTTTAAGGAGATCCAGTCTGATGGAAGTGCTTGGCCATGTCCAGATCCCAGAGTGCTGTAGTGGTTGTGTATAATAGCACAGTGATGGACTTGCTGTTCTTGCTGCCCCACAGTGGCACTACCAGCATCACTGTCATGTTCAGTATCAAAGTTCAGTAAAACAAATATCCAGGAAATTGGACACAGGGAATCAGATGAAAGTTACCATAAAAGCATGCATGTGTTATTCATCCTCAGAGAATGCACTCACCAACTAACCATAATACACCATTTCCCAAATAAAGCCTGCAAGGCTGAAGGAGCTGCATGAAAGATGTGTCTGAAAATTGCACTATTTAGGTAAAAGCCTTTCACACTTCTCATACTTTGGTCAAACTGGCATTATCAGAAGTGGATGGAAGTCCTGAGATTTTGTTAGTTTTTAAATGAGTGTCCTGGTGTTGTTTCTTACTCTCAATACTTACAGTTTCTGTATCTGGCACCTTGTGCGGCTGCAGTCCAAATTCCAAGTTTTTAACTTTAATTCCAAAAACCTCTTTACTAAAAATTTCATAAATACCTAAAAAGAAAAGAAGATAGGGTAAGTAGGAAAAAAGCTATTGACAGAACAAATTAAGTTAAAAGTCAAGGTTCTCACATTTTCCATTGAAAACTGCTATACGAGGTTTATACTTTTGTAGCTTCTGCATCAGAATCCGCCCTCCTTCCCGAATCTCTTTGCTAAAAAACAAAGTACTCAAAATTATAATCACAACTATTAATTCATTAACAAGCATGATATATTCCCCCTTGCTGCCCTACCTGGTGAGGTCTTTGCTTCCAGGTGTTGTCCTTTCAACCATGTTTGTAAATCCAATCCCATATTTATGTGGCAAAGTGTGGTCATCCATATGGTTGAGCTGTTCATTACTTAGACCAGACATGAACAGACACTTCCCTGTGAAGTAAGAAAGTAAGATACGTATTTGCCTATTTCTAAGGAAAAGAAAGCACAAAAAAAAAAACCCGCTCTGACTGTCAGAATACTGGAATTCTAAAGGAAGAATCTATTTTAACAAAGCATCAGTTAATTTGGGAAGACTATTGCCCTATCTAGAAAAGTTTAAAATAACGAATGTTACTTTATCTACTGCAAGAGGACAGAAAAGCTCCAGTGAACAGGAATTCCTCATCATGATCCTGTGCATGGAAACCAGTCTTTTATTTTAAAAGTTCAGTATAGAACTTTAATGATTGCCTTCAGCAGGGACCGAAAGTGCTCAATGGATTTGTGGGAAAGAACATGGCAAACACAACGTGTCCGCTTTCTTTTACAAGCTTGCCATCGCTTCTCCTTGCGCTGGGCCTCCCTGACATAACCTGCTGACATCTTGCATTCATATTTAGCATATAAAAATACAGTTTGGGTGACATGCAGTGCCAGTCTCTTAAGCACAAACTAACCACAGGTAGTTCCTAATGATGTGTGAAGATTACAAGCACGTAGATTTGTCAGAACACACATATCTAGTCTGCTTCTCTGTAAAGGAAGCATCAGTCTGGCCACTCTGCAGAACCACAGAGAAATACCCAGGCCTCGTTTCGGGTCTGCTGGGCACCAGGAACATTTTGGCTGGAGTTTCACAGGGTTGCAATTGGCCCACATGGAGCTCCCTACCACCACCATGGCTCCTGTATCCAGATCTGAGTATTTCAGAGTTCAGGTAGGATCTTTCTTTATGAGAATATGCTACAGAAAATGTTACTGAAAGTGGAAAAGTACTTAGGAAAAAAAAAACCCAAACCAGTTTAATTAAAATGCCACAAGTTCTAACAAAGTTCTGCAAATTCTAAAAGAAGAAAGGAAAACAAAAACATACAAAAATGGTTTCCAGGTCCTGGGTAATGATGTCCTTTGTAAGCTGCCATCAGGCCAGGGTTTATGCCAATCTACAAAGATACCAGTCCATTTGAACAAGGAGAACATGGCTTGGTAGTTCAGCAAGTTAATCAGTTTACAGTAAGGATGCTTATTCAATTATCTCTTAAGTTACTGTTAATAAACAAAACTGTGTTAATGGCACCTTCCATCATTATTTAAAAAGCTGACAATTTTACAGAAGTGCCTCATTTAGCTGTGCAATGTCAAAAGGGAAGCTCAGTGTGCAGAGCTGCCAGTAAATTAAGCATCAAGTAATGGTCTCTCATGACTGTGTATCATACCTAAAGTTAGATTTCTCAGAAATTAAGACTATGTTACTATAGCTTTTAACAGAAAATGCAAAGCAGCTCTGTACACAGGAAACAGTTTATATACTTTATCTTGCAAGATCTTGCCATGTAAGCAATATAGATAAGTAAGTAGAAGAAAAGTAAATCATAACAAGTGAGTACAACTTTCTACCTAATCTTGTAACTCTGAGTTACTTACTATTACAATGTCCAGATCAAATGTCAAAATATCAGGCAAAGTCTTGGTCAGTAGTTCAGCTTCAGATACTCCATTAAAACGGTCCACTTTCCTTTTGACTTTAAAACTATCTGTGATCTTTTCTTGTTTGCCCTTTGACTTGGCTGGTTTTTCTTTTTTAGCAGCAGGCTTTTTGGGTTGCTTTGGCTCAGTTGCTTTGGCTTTTCTTTTCCTTCCTCCTTTTTTGACTTCTGAAACACATAGCAAATATCCTTTTTATACATTTTTCATGTTGCAGTGTCAAAAAGACTCAGCTGAATGTATGGATACAAAAAGAAATCACACAGATAAATTTACCTTCAAAATTCATTAACTTAAACAATTATCAGGTGAATATCAGTTTTGCAGGCTCAACACAGAATTAACTCAGGTGTCTCTGTACCACACAGACACCCCTCTCTCACACAACTACACTGACTTGGGATACAAACCAAGAGTAACCCCATCATTAGGTTATGTTGTTTACAGGTTTTATGCCACAATCCTTTGGAAGCAGTTTCATTTCCTATGGAGGATATGCCACAGCATCAAAGCTCAGGCTCCAAAGAATGTCACAGTAAGTTCTAGTCTAGTATTCACGCTTCAGCTTCTAAATATGCAAGTTGAATATTACAGGTTACATAACACATTGAAGAGACTGAACCACATGTCAAAAGGAAAGGCCTCAGGGATTATCCACAGTGTAAGTTATGAATCTGTGAGGAGCACAAGCAGGGAGGCTGAACACTACAGAAGCCGTTCACATCCTGCTGCATTCACACCCAGTCACACACAGCCCAGAACAGGTACTGTCCAGGGCAGCACTTGGCAGACCTTCAGGATGTCAGTCTGAGTGACTGACATCGAACATTAATTTTTATTTACAAAATGCCAACCTGAAGTAGTCACTCTCACCTGAAGCTTCCTCATCTTCTGGCTCAAAATTTAGAGATTCAAGCAGCACAGATGCCTAGCCATGACATGACCACTCAGAGATTGCTCTTTATCTCTATGTTTATCATGTCAAGCTGTAGAACACAACTTGAAAAATATGAAAACACATTTAGCAGCAATCAGCAAAGAGCTAAAGTAATCTATTACTTTAAAACTGAGATGTCATCTTATTTTCAGAATTCATGGATGAAAATCTCCCTAACATAAGAAATAAATGTGGTAAATACCGAGGCACTGCCCTAAGTCCGCAAATTTTTTGGGGCAGTTCTTGTAAGCAAGCTGTGTAAACAAAGGGAAAACAAACACCATGTGAAATTCCCACTGCATCACTGCAGCAGCTGCTTAGGGAAGCTGTGAGTAACAGCACTCAGCCTCTAGTCTAGTTGCAATGAAGAGGAGAACAGAAGGGCCCAAACTTGGTGAGGCACTTTAACAGCTTTTCTTTCCTACCCCTTGAAGAGTTAGAAGGTTTTTCATGTAACATAAAATGCCATGGGCAGTGCTATATAATGCTGCAACTCAGAACAGTCAGAGTATTTTAAATGAACCAGGATAATGTTTTTCTAACTCTCACATTGATCAGGTACCTACCAACCAGACACTGTCACGAAAGATGAACAATACCAGGGCAGCCTTTCAGAGGATAATCCTAGAAATCTTATTATTTTCATCACAGCAGTAGCTGGACTCCAGATCTTTGTCTTTCATATATGCTCCTGTAAGTTCCACAGACATTTGGTAAATCTTCCATCCCCATCTTTGAAGGCCTTACTCAAATTACAGTTCTTCCAAAAGCAATACTAGGGAACAGCTTCATCCCAGATGATCATAGTCATTCAAAAATACTTACAAGTGTCCTCAAACAGGGTGCTTATGGTGACCTCATGTTATCCTATAATAAAACTGCAAAAGAAGACTGACTACACAGCACTTGAGGTGCATCTTCACTGAAATTACTAATACTGTGACTGAACAGACCAGTCACTACTATTTTAAACTGGAAGTTTCTTCCTATGATTTTATCTGGCCATGCATTACAACTTCAACCAAAAAATGGACATTAAAGGATGCATTTAAACAAGCAATGTCATGGCATGAACTAACCAGTAAGTTTCCTCGGTACACAGCTCTGAGCTGTATCTAAATACTAAAGTAAGACAAAACTCTGTGTGCAAGTACTGGCTATTGGATCACAATTTAGGCACAGCAGAGATCACTGGGTTTTATGTCCTAACAGTGAGAACAAACAACAACAACAGATCTCTTCTTGGCACAGCTACTGCAAAGCCTAAGTGTACAAATCCTAATGGGGGAAAAGAAAGGCAACACACAAGTGCATAAAATACAAATCTTGTGTCATCAACAGGACACTTTCCAGCACTGTTTGTATTTGTTCAAATAAACTGCACTAACCCAAATTATTCTTGGTAAATACAACCAATTCTCTGCCTGTGATTACTACAACACACTAAGGAACCATTTAAATAAAAATCTTTCAAATAAATGATATATACTGTACTTCTCTTGCAGAAATTTAAAAAAAAAGTATTTTGAACTCAGAATTTTTAAAAACCACCTTCTCTAACATAATATTAAACCCCACGACATCAGCTAAAAATTATGTATTTATCCATTGAAACAAAATATTGCTTTTCCTGGAAGAAGGTAATTGTGTGAGACTGCACAATGTGAATACATTCAACTAGGTTTACCTCTTGTCTTTCTAATTGCCTGTTAAAACACATTACTTAAAGAACACAATTGATCAATACTTCCTCAGAGACTATCAAGAAAAGGAAATCCAATACGTCCAAAGAAACAGTTTGAGAGCAATATTTTTTTCCCAATCAATTACTGCTGTTTTTGCTCACTTAGCACAGCCCAGTCCTCTACCTTTTGGAGGCTCCTGTGCAACGTTTGGCTCTGGAATGCCCTCTAGAGTCGGCTGCTCAGCCATCGTTTCCATGTTGGGCACTGCAGTCATCATCTGATGGAAAGGAAACGTGTAAAATGCTTGAGCTTGCTGAAGGTATGCGTAGTATCTGAGAGAGGGAAAGAAAAGAGACATAATTTATCAACAATTCAGAAACTTGGTGATGTACCAAACAGATTGCAAACATCGACCTTTATCAAGGCTGGCATGTACTGCACTTACATTCTCCAGTGACTCTGTTAACAAATCCACAAAGCAAGTCCAGCTGCTGAGCTGGTATCAGTTAAACCCAACACTAACAACACAGTTCCTTTGTCATTACTATAATGTGGAATTAACACAACATTGGTAAGTGAAGCATGAAGCTTTTCCCTTTTTTTCAGGAAAAATACTCTGTAGCACACATTTCCAAAGCAAACCATTTATCCAACACACCAACACTTTACAACACATGTGAGTTAAAACTCTGGACTTCACGTTTCTCAAGTTTTAGATTTTTTTTTAATGTTACATAATTTCCTTGATCTGGTAAGATCCATAACAGATGACTCATTCTGGGCTATAAAGCATTACGAATACACACAGCATTTGTTACTATGCAGATTATTAAACAGCTCTAACAAATGGTGTGGCAGATGTTGTCCATTATCACACACAGGTTCCCAACACAAGTATTGCACTAATTCTACTTGGAAGTGTTCACACACACAGATTCAGTTTCCTTCCATGCATAAAGAAGTTTTTCCATACACAGCCCTCCTCCACACACTTATTAGTCACACACAGCCCTCACACCCCAACACAAACTTCTGCTTTATACTGTCACTCCCTCCTACCTACACAGCCATTTTCTTGTCCGTAGATTCTACAGCTATGAAATACATAGAAAGGATTTTTTGAACTGTAAATTTCAGGAAATAATTTTATATAATCTCAAAGTCACTAATAAAAACACCAAATAATTTTTAGCTATAGAGATATTTGTCCAAGAAGGCCAGTGGCATCCTGGCCTGTATCAGAAATAATGTGGCCAGCACGACCAGGGCAGTGATCGTCCCCCTGTGCTCAGCACTGGTGAGGCTGCACCTTGCATTGTGTGCAGTTTTCGGCCCCTCACTAAAGAAAGACATTGAGGTGCTGCAGCATGTCCAGAGAAGGGCAACAGAGCTGGGGAAGGTCTAGTGCACAAGCCTTGAGGAGTGCCTGATGGAGCTGTGGGTGTTTAGCCTGGAGAAAAGGAAGCTGAGGGGCAACCTTATACTCTACAACTACCTGAAAAACGCTGTAGAGAGGTGCGGGTGGGTCTTAATAAGAAACAACAGGACAAGGGGAAATGGCCTCAGGTTGTGCCAGCAGAGGTTTAGATTGGATATTGGGATCAATTTCTTCATGGAAAGGGCTGTTAACCATTGGAGCAGGATGCCCAGGGAACTGGTTGAGTCCCCAGCCCTGTAGGTATTTAAAGGCCATGTAAGGTGCTGCTTTTGGGCAGGGTTTAGGGGTGGGCTTGGCAGGGCTGGCTTAAGGGTTGCACTCAATGATCTTAGAGGCCTCAGCCAACCTAAACAATTCTGTGATTTTAACTATCTCAAAAGAAGAGACCATTCCCTACTACACAATAGGTTTTAAGAATCCCATTGTGTATCAGCTTTATGCCAGCCCACAGATTTATGACAAATTTATAACAGCCCACAGTCTGGTGATGAAGCCACTGACTTTGAACCAAATACCTGTCCTGAATCAAGAACAAATATGAATATAAGTCTGTCAGATTCCTGGGGAAGTTGCCTAACAAATCATGGGAGATTTTCAGAGTTCAATCCATACTTTAACCCCTCTGCTGGAAGAGTTCCATTTTGTATATAATAATCATGCAGTTACTGAACCAAACAAAACTGACCTTCAGCTTTGTGTTGGGAAACACAACTGAGACATGTAGAATCCAGTTCATGAAGTAATAAAAGCTTAATCATACAAAGCAGAACAGGGTAAGTAAGAAAGATGTGAAAACATCTAACCCAAGACCAGAAGTCACCTTGTAATACAGCCTTATTTTATGTATATAAAGTCTCCTTCTTCTAAAGGGAATAAAACGTCCTTTAAACAGAGAAAAAAATTTGCACCATGTCACAAACAACTCCTGTAACCACTTGCTAATGGTAAATACCAAGGCACTGCCCTAAGTCTGCAAACTTAAAGAGAACTTCTACCCCTAAGTTACCTACACATTTTAGGCCATATTTCTTGTGCGGGGCTTCAGAAATACAATTTTGTGTTATTCATGGGTATATAGATTTATATATTACGGAACATTTGAATAAATATTCCCTGAGACCTCTCCCCCCTTCCTTCAGTTCATGTTAAAAATGCAAGAAAAGGCC
Organism: Sakesphorus luctuosus; assembly: GCA_013396695.1. Lineage (NCBI taxonomy): Eukaryota > Metazoa > Chordata > Aves > Passeriformes > Thamnophilidae > Sakesphorus > Sakesphorus luctuosus. Next base: position 15,389 of record VWZD01006812.1, on the reverse strand, counting down.
AATAGGGTAGATAAGAAGACACGTTCAGGGGAACAAACTCAAGCACTACATAATGTCCAGGGCCCGCTGGGGACACGGCCACGATCGGGGCCCAGCGCCCCGTGCCCCGACCCGCGGCCGGGCCGGGCCTGCGCTCGCCTTTGTGCGGGAAGGGGCGGAGGCGCCGCCGAGCCCGGCCCGGCCCGGCC
>VWZD01006812.1:525-15148 GCA_013396695.1 Sakesphorus luctuosus | reverse complement strand
AGAGGGCCCGGCCGAGCCATGCCCGCCGGTGTGCCCTGGCCCGCGTACCTGCGCGCCCTCGCCGCCAGCCTGCTCGCCATGTTCGCGGGCGCCGAGACCGTGCACAGGCACTACCGGCCCGACCTGGTGAGCGCGGCCTGCGGGCGGCACGGGGGGCTGCGGGACAGGCCTTGGCTCGGGCAGGGCCCAGCCATGGGCAGAGATCGACCGGGGCTGTGCTGGGGCCGTGCTGTGTCCAGTTCTGGGCTCCTCAGCACACCAACGACAAGGAGCTACTGGAGAGGGACCAGCACAGGCCACAGAGATGATGAGGGGTCTGGAGCATCTCTCTTATGAGGAGAGACTGCGGGAGCTGCTTAGTGTAGAAATCAGAAGACTCGTTAATGCATAAAAGTATCTCCAAGGCGGGTGCCAAGAGGATGGCGCCAGACTCTTCTCTGTGGTGCCCAGTGACAGGATGAGCAATCAATGGCCATAAACTAAAACACAAGACGTTTCACCTCAACATGAGGAAGAACTTCTTTACATTGAGGGTGGCAGAGCATTGAGGCAGCTGCCCAGGGAGATCAGGGAGTCTCCCTCTCTGGAGACATTCAAACCCCACCTGGACAGGTTTCTGTGTCACCTGCTCAGGTGCCCCTGCCTTGCCATGGGGTTGGACGGGATGATCTCCGCAGGTCCCTTCAAACCCTATCGATCCTGTGAGTCTGTGACTTCTCTGGGAGCCACCTCACTCTGGCAATGTGGTTCCAAAAATAAAAGAGCTGTGTAAGCCCCTTCCAAAGGGGTCTCTGCTGGGGAAGGCTGTGTTTTGAAAAGAGCATGGAAAAGTAGGCTGTACTGGATTTAAACAGACTTTGTTTCCTGCAGTAATTGAAATGAAGATGACCAGAAGTTGACATTACAAACAACAACAGACAAAGCTGTCAAAATTACAGTCACAGAACTAAACTCCAAATGAGACCATCCAGCAGGAATATTACTGTGTTTGAGCTATCACATTGAAATTAAGCAATAAGGCTTAAATCATTGATAGATACGTAAGAATTTATGTATTTTAGTAATCTCTGTTGTAGCCTTCAGCACAGGCAAGTAGACCTGTTTGTTCAGAATGATCAAATGATCTCTAGTAGCATGAATTTTGAGGAGATAGTTCCTGAAATGTCAGGTCATCTGGTAACTTAAAAAAAATTCATTTCCAGCTTCAGTGCCTTATTTCAAAATCAGAAAAATAGAGGCAGTGAAACTTTTTCTTCTGTCACAAAGAGAAACAGTATGTGTGGAAACTTTGACTGTACTAGACATCTCTGCCAAATTCACTTTCTTTAATGGCAAAATGAAGCTCTGTTCCTTTAAAATAAATTGTCCTTTCATTCTTTTACCTCTTTTTTTCCCCCAAATTCTATTTGGCTACTTCAAAATAAAAGTCAGATTATAAAAAGGTAATAATTTTTAAGATGTTTTGCATGTAGGAATTCTGCTCTGTTCAACAAAGAGGGCAATGTAATCAGTTTAGCTGTAATGCCTTACAGACTGTGCTCATTTACTGGTTTGTGAGTTTAGTTTTTGTTCTGCCATAACACTGACATCTTTCTGTATTTTTAACAGAGCATACCTGAAATACCTCCTAAGCCTGGAGAGCTGAGAACAGAACTGTTGGGTCTAAAAGAAAGGTCAAGCAAAGTTCACACTTCACAACAGTGACCAGAAATTACTTCCATTGCGAAAGCTAGAACTGATAAAATATTTATTCAACTGTTTGAACTGTGGAAATGCATGTTTGAAATACTGTACTCCTTTTAATGCTTTTTTACTTTCCTTTAAGTGGAGTTTCAGGCAGCATTTAAAATAAATGTACAGTGAATACTGTAGTTAAAAGTTCAGTTGGTTGTGTGCCAGAATACTTGTGACTTCTAAAACCTGGATTGCAGTGTAAGTATCCTTCAGAATAAAGGGTTAAACCACAACAAACACCTGTCACTGACAGGACATCCACTTTTGTCCACTGTAAGGCCGGGATCTCACAGCTTAGTTAAAACGGGGCAAATACATACAGATTACACTGAAATTACATAAATTTGTACTCCATTTGGGCATCTTCTTCATCTGTTTATGGCTGCTGTTGATAGCTGTAAATATACAAAACTCTGAAATAACAAGTGCAGGTTTACCTTTCAGTCCTGAAATAGGATCACCACTCAACTCACACCAGGAACTCGAAGATACAGAGTCAACATCCTGCAAAGGTGGCACAATGACCCATTTTTGAACATACATAACAGAGCTTGTGAAGGTTGGGGATTGCTTTCCCCTGATACCAAGGTAAGGCACAGGCTTCATCCTTAGTTCTAATTCGGGTTTAACTCAGTGAGGCTAAAACCACAGTCAGGTAGATTACCCGTTAGGAAACTAAAAGCTCCAGCCGAGTACATGGATGTCTTGTAATAGCAGAGAGATCCAGAAATGATCACAGAGCGTTAACCTTTCTGTTTCAGCTGTGAAGCTGTTATTTTATTTATGTCTGCATAAGTTGGAGAGGTTTTCTTAGGAAGAAAGGTTTATAGTTCTGCATGTGTATGTGCCTCTGCTGTCATGTAGTTTTACAACTGTTGCTGGGATGAAATCCTCTCCCGCTTTCACGTGCTGTTCAGGATGCAGTTTGCACTTAGTGTGAGTAGATCACAGGCTCTCTCAGGCACCTTTATCAGTGACAGCAGCCATTGAGAGAAAGGCTCTAATAAAACACACATGTTAAGTCCAAATGAATCCAGTTCTGGTGAAAATACTTTTCCCCTTACTGCACCTAAACAAAGCTGAGATGGGCAACCTTCTACTTCAGCTTAAAGCAAGTTGATTGAAGAGACAAGATGGGGCAGTTCAGCAGTGTTTTGTTTCTGTTCTAATTGGGTCAGGAACAGCAGTTTCTCAATAATCCCTTTACGCAGCCAGGATTCACCGACCCTTAATCTGTTCCTCACACTTTGTCTGAGTATGACCTCTATTATGATGTTGATTTCTGATATGAAAAATGCATTTCTCCCCATTTTCTAAAGGTTTTTCAGGTCTAAAGGCTGCAGAGGGAAATTACTCCTAATTAGGCTTGGATTTCTAGGTGTATCCTGCTGCTACTGGAAACTGAGCAACAGGGAGCTCAGCCTTTTCTAGCACTGAGAGAAGTGTCCTCATTAGTGCCCATTTAGGAACAGCAAAGCTGAGAATACACTGGGTTTTAACAGCAGAGGTGACACCCCCAGAATCAGCATAACTGGAGCACTGAAATAAAGAGCCTGATAGGAGACTCTTCTTCCAGCACTGACACCATTTTGCCTCAGAGCTGACAAAAATTAGCTTACAAGCACATTTTGTGCTTATTAATAGCAAACACTTGTCACTCCAGCATCTAGAGAAAGCAGCTGGGCCACAGCTATGTTGCACATGATACCCTCAGCTGAAGTAGATGAAGAAGCACAAAGCAGGACTCTCTCAAGTGGGCTCTTTATTATTTCTGAAACTGGTTTCGACATCCTCAAACCCCAATCAAGGCAGTAAGAGTTTTAGCTATACAACAGAGCAAAGGTTGCTTAAGTCTTCAAGTAATTAACAGGTAAATACTGTAGCAAGCAACCCTACACTTCCAATATTCCTTTGGTTTGTTAGCTGCAAAAGCACTCCCAACCCCACAGAAGGCATGAGTTGTATTTGCTACTCCAGTCAAAAAAGAGATAAAAAGGTGAGGGTAGTGATGATACTTTTCTGATACATCACTGAAAATAAGTGCTACTTTTGGATGTATTAAATCAAAGCCTCAGCACTGGTTGATTGCTACACAACACAAAATTGCACTGCTATAGCAAGAGTAACAAGCCTTGAGAAATGGTGCACCTGCCCTGCTCAATAACTTAGTTCCAAAGGGCTGCTATTTAGAACTGACACTGCCAGGTGCTGAAAATAACAGCCCAGGGTCAGAGCATTCAGCATGTGCCAGGAACTTTTCTAGGGTACTACTACCCTGAGCAGAAACAGGAACTCCAAACTCCCTCAAAACACCCCAAACTAAGCTTTGATTCCTTGAAGTCTCAAACTGCATACTTCAATAAAACCATCTCTCTATAAACCTTAACACCATAACCACAGTAATACGTGGCACATTTATTGCATGGAAATGGTAATTGGGCAATATAGAAGCCTACTAAAAGTAAACTGAAAGCAAGTTCTTCAGGTCAGTGTTTAGCACCTAATTAGAAAGCTTATTTTGCTTCACATCACAGAACCTTGTAACTGGACATAAGTTCAGTTAAGAAAACAAGTGAGGGGTTCTTAAGTAGTATCGTACTACTCTTACGTACTTCCACAGAGAAAGGCAAAAAGCCCCCCAAACCCTCCCCTTCAATATAAAACATCTTCACAGGGCTGGTAAAAAGCATTGAAAGTAGAAGCACTACTGAGGAAGTGCAGTGCTTCATCCAACTGTTACATAAAGCTTAACATAATGAATACAAGTGGTGCCTACAGTTCAACCTGTCTACATTAAAATTTGGTGTCCACATACTCACCTTGAGTTACGTTAAGTACCTATAGTGCCTTGCCATACTAAGGAGACACAGAACAAGAGTGATAAAGTTCAGAAATAGGATTAAGGATTAACCTTAAGGATGTCCACCTCTAAAAAAGCCTGTAGAAAACAGAACTGCTGGAGCTACACAAGTCAAAGGCAGGGTTTCCAAGTACCACGGAGGAGGGTACCAGCTCACAGGCAGTGATGTCTGCCATCACTTCTGATGATGGTTGTAAACACACTGAAAAGAATTCCCCCTGCCATTTCAGCTGTAAAGCTACCACTGCCTACCCCAAGTTCTTCCCCATTTTTAAATGCCTTATCTCAATTTTAAGATGGCAGTAGATACACAACTTCTTGAACACTTACTTCAGCTAGGTAGGAAGTACAACACAGCTCCCAGATCCCAGCTGTACTTTGGCTAAGCAGCACAGCGGGTTTGTAAACACAAAATCCAACCACAGCCATATGCTACACTAGGTAAGTGTGGCTGTGCCAGCATAGAAGGGCATGAGGATTGCCAACTGCCACATCCCTTCATTTCTTTGTGCTAGCCCCCCAGGATGAGCTTTCTATGTATAAATTTAGAGTTAGTGGTGTTTGGGAACATTTTATTTTGTACATGACAAGATTTTACACCAAGTCAGTTAAATAATACAAATTTACATTCATGAGGAATGTTTTTAGAAAAGTGAACTTAAAAAAACCCTCCTTTACCCTTAAACCCCCATACCATCCCTCAACATTTTACAGTGGAAAAAACTAAAACAATCCATAATTCACATTCCCTCTTAACCCCTCAATGCAGGACAGTAGTTGAGTGTAGTTTACAGTTCATCTTTCACATCTGTGGATTCCTGTGAAGACAAAGAGAGAATCAGGATATTGCTTTCTGAAAGTAGAAAAAGTTACAAGAGCAGTTCCAGAGAACAGAAACTTTATATTACTGCAATTGCAGGTTATACTGCTGTGCAAATGTAACAGTAATAACTTCAAAATTAAGTAGCTATGGTACAATAAGCATCCTTCCTGTAGGAAATTACATCTCTGTAAGCTACAGATTGCACTAGTCACAAGAGGTCATGTTGCAGTATGCTATTGGCAGAGTTTAGCATATCCATCAGGAAATCATTAAAACTGCAGGCATTAGCTAAGCAAAGGCTTCACAGGGTAGTTGAATTGTTTAGAAGCAATGTTGTTAGCCTGTAGTGTTGCTACAAGTCTGTATTGTAAGCACTTGGAGTTACATTCTTGCCAATCTGCTGCTGTTTTTCCCACAAGCTGTGGAAATACCACAGATAATTAACTTCACTACAGGATTTGCTCCCATTTTCATGCCACAGGGCATACGCTGTTCCAATCTCTAAAACTTAATTTAGCTTCATCTTATCCAAGTGTCATCTCCTTACAATGTAGTTTGATATGGAATTTGTGCTGCATTCCCCCCACCCTTCATCTTATTGAAGTGTCATCTCCTTACAATATAGTTTGATATCAAATTTGTACTGCATTTTTCCCCTCTTCATCTTATCCAAGTGTCATCTCCTTACAATGTAGTTTGATATGGAATTTGTGCTGCATTCCCCCCACCCTTCATCTTATTGAAGTGTCATCTCCTTACAATATAGTTTGATATCAAATTTGTACTGCATTTTTCCCCTCTTCATCTTATCCAAGTGTCATCTCCTTACAATAGAGTTTGATATGGAATTTGTGCTGCATTCCCCCCCCACCCCCCCCCCAAGAAAGGCCTGGAAAATCTCACACTAAAATCTAGTGTCACAAAATGAACAAGTTTATTTCCAGGAAGCACCACAGACAAAACTGCATATAAATACTGGCAAGAAAGGAGCCAACTTGAGACCTACCTTCTGTGTTTCACTGTCCTCAGCATCAGCATCCACTTCCTCTTCATCCTGCTCTGCCTCCTCAGCTGCATCTTCAGGCTCTTCAGGTTCCTCTTCCACCTGTATGACAGTCACAAGCCCTTTGCTTTATTTGTTTAGGACATTTAGTAGTCGTGGGCTAACTAAATACAGGCTATGGAAATATCCAAATGTTTGCCCCAAGCTATCTGAGGGAGAAAGTTTGTTCTGTTTAGCACTGACCCACTGTCACGCTCATACAGCAAAATACCCGAGAACCCGTGTAACTGACAGCCACTTAGGAATTCCTCCATTAAGGAGATGGACACACATGGCTTTGAGCCCCAATTTACTCCTGTAGAAACCACTTAGTTATGGACAGGACAATGCTGAGAAGTGTAATGAGACAGCAGAATCTCAAGCAACTAGAAAGGAGAGGGAAGAGAAAACATGAGTAGGAAGTCCAGATTCATGGCTGGGCTTCCACTGGCCCACTTAAGTTCAGGAAGCTGGACTTTATGCAAGTGAACCAAGTAGCTGCACTTTTTAAGATGTAGCAACAGTGAAGTCCATCAGCTTCAAGCTGAAGCCAAACTAACCTTTGCATCCAGGTCAATGTTTAAACTCAAACGAAGCATCCTTTCTATTCGGTCTCCATATTCCTTAGTGTCTGGCAACATATATCCTGATCTCAGAGTTGCAGTTTCAAACAATACCACTGCAAGATCTGAAACAGTTTTGTCATCTTCATTTTCCTAATGTGGAAAAATAAAAAAAAAAAAACAAATCAGACCTGTTAACTAGGCTGTATGCAGCCAAGCAGTCAATGTTTCACTACTGTTACTTATTTACCTTGACTCGCCTGAGCATGTCCTTGATCAGTGGATGCCTGGGGTTGAGTTCAAATGTCTTCTTTTGGCTAGCGTAGTAACTGAGAGAGAGAAGTCACATCACTAAGTTTTGAAGTATGGGACCCAACTACATCTTTAAACTCATGAACGCTGGTTACAGTCACAGCAACAAGTACACTCCCCCCTACCCCATTTTAATTCTACCTTAATTCTAAAAAGCTTTCAAGCTACCAAGTTCATCATCTCTTGTCAACAAATGACAGACAATGCCACTGGTAAGTCTTGCTCAGCAGACAGTTTTACATACTGGACTTTGAAATAACAGGGTAAGGCCATAATGGAGACTAACTTGATTGTGAGTGACCTTAAATACCAAGAATCATCTGAAAGATGATAGCTTGGTATGGGCACAGCAAGAAAGAGAGGCCAAACTACATTTCATGTCTGCTGCCACGTAACTGAAAGCTTACTTTGTAGATATATCCTTCCCAGTTTGGTAAGCTTGAGCCTTCATGATTCTTTCCATGTTACCAGACCATCCATACTGACTAGCCACAAGAGCACACGGAGACTGGGTTAAACGCTGAGACAACACAGCTTTTTCAATCTGCAGAAAATATAAAACAGAGCCTTAGTATTAGCTCACAGAGCTAATCGCTTGTACAGTGAAAAAAGTAAGTAACTCTGAAATTTCCTATCACTTCAATATTTTGTGAAGAACATCTAAGATCACATTCTAACTCATTATCATTCTGAAATGAAGGTATTAAACACATTTATCCATAGACAGACAAGCTACTATCAAAAGTCTGTGCTCAGTCTGCAGGGTGTGTTGTAGCAAGTACAACAGCATTTTAAAATAACCATTACATATAACAGAATATTTTACCTTGTCTTTCAGAGCTTTGTCTTTCATCCAGTTCAAAAGTGGTTCAAATTCCTTTTCCAAGGCTTCCCGACTCTCCTTAGACTTTTCACTTTCTTCAAATTTAACTCCTTCTTTTGCTACATTCTGAAACCTCTTGCCATCAAACTCTGGCAAAGCCTGAATACAGTACTCATCTACAGGTTCAGTCAGATAGATCACTTCATAGCCCTTTTTCAGCAGACGTTCAACAAATGGTGAGGACTCGGCCTAAGATGACAAAACACAGAAGATGCCTGTTTAGTTGTATTTTTATCAGCAGCTGCTGAAACCTGTACAACTATTTGACATGTTGGTACAATAAAAACTGACCTGCAGTAGTAGCATAAGCATGGAGCCTCCACATTTACACAATTCACAATGTTTATGGTACTAAAACTAAAAGCTGTAATATTTTTTTACCCCTTCCTTTCACTCCCACATACCTCCTTTCTGCTGGCACCTGCCATGAAGTAGATTTTGTCCTGTTTCTCTTTCATTCTTTCCACGTACTGATCAAGGCTTGTGAGGTTACTTTCGTGATGAGAGGACTGGAAGCGCAGAAGTTTAGCCAGCCGTGTACGATTGGAGTGATCCTCAATAACACCAAGCTTTACATTAGTGCCAAACTCTTTCCAGAACGTGTCATTGTATTTTTCCTCTGCAATTTTCTTGATCATATCAAGAGTTTTGCGAACAAGTTTCTTTCTGATGACCTAAAAAAAAGGAGAAATACTGAATTACAACAATAAACACATTTGGAAGAGCCCTCAGCTCAAGCCCACTACAAAGAATGGATTCCAAACATTTAGTGTCCCTGACCTAAAGTAGACACAGCTAATCTGGTAACAGCGATGTGTGAATTGCCTGTACTTAAATTCCACACTCCTTAAGTAACATAAAATTAAGCAAGTTATTATTCTTCCCAATCTTGCTGCAGTTATGTGCTTACAATAAAGGAAGTTAAAATCAATTAGCTTACCTTTAACAATTTATGCTGCTGAAGCGTTTCACGGGATACGTTCAAAGGAAGATCATCAGAATCCACCTAATTGAAGAAGCCAATTTTAAGTATACCTGACAGTATTTGAAGATTAAAAAAAACCCAACAAGTACATACAATACAATACTTACAACACCCTTAACGAAGTTAAGGTATTTGGGCATCATGTCATGGAAGTCATCAGTGATGAAAACTCTTCGAACATACAGCTGAATTACAAGAGACAGCAGCCAGGTTATTTTTTTTTATTAATTTTTTTTTAACATAAAATCACACACATGCACTTGCTTGTCCTACCTTAATGAAATCACTTTTTTTGGATCCGTATTCATCGAACAGCCCACGTGGAGCAGAATTAGGTACAAACAAGATGGATTTGAAAGTTACTTCCCCTTCAGCTGTGAAGTGGATGTATGCCATTGGATCATCATGTTCCTGTGGAGAGACAAGGCTTTTAGTTCACCTGTGGAAAACACCAGTGAGTTAATGCATTTCTAATAACAACATTAGTTTGGCAAGTAACTGCAATTATTTTACAGCTATTCCACCCAACCATGCTTTGCTGGAATCTATCATGGAGACAAAAGTTACATAAGTAGAGTTACTCACAAATATATCCTTCCTAAGTAACCTTCCTTAAGGCCTACTAAGTTTTGTTGTTTGGAACAAGCTAATCACTAAAAAGAAGCCAATAGCACAATAACCAATCACAGCACAGTTGAGACTCACAAGTTAACACATTACACTGTCCTCACACAAAGACTTTCCCAGAAAGTTTTATCTCCCCCTCTTTCTTCCACTATGTGCAACAAGCACCACCACTCTCAGATGAAATACACATTTTCTTTTCAACATCTGAACACATCAGTAAGCTTCACATGAGCTGGACAGTTTGCTTCCCAAACCTAGGCCACTCAACACTTGGGTGGCAGTACTTTTCTCTGGAATAAGGATTAACTCCTGACTGAGATGTTATACACCTTCGAGGCTCTCTGCAATTCCATCTACTGACAGCAACTAATTATTCTGCAGAAATAACCCATCCTACAAACATTTAGTCTTATTTACACAGCAGGAGATACTACAGCAAACCACTTGCTTTGGAGTCACCTTGAGGCTCAAAGCTTACCTTGGAAAAGGTTTTGTAAAAAGCTTTGTATTCATCTTCTTCAACTTCTTTAGATGGTCTCTGCCAGATTGGTTTTATATCATTCATAAGCTCCCAATCCCAGACAGTCTTTTCAACCTAAGCAAGTAAATATCATAGTATAAAGAAACTCATTCTCTGCTTCAGGTTAAGTCAATTAAAGACACTCCATTAAGACATAAAATAGCGTGTAAACAACCCAAATGTGCCCTAATCACCTGGACATTCTCATCCAAGTGTAGCACAAAGGAACAAAAATTCAGTCTACGCTGTATTGTGTTGTTCTATGTACATTTAAAACATTCACTGAGCACCAGTATTTCTGTTTTATTGCCACTCTGGAAAAAGCTTCCCAGCAGAGAATACCTAATTTAAATTGGTCAGTGTCAGATTACTAAAGCCTACTATCATTTCAAGCACTTCAGTACTTATAATTAGCTGTGTGACCACTGGCTCACAAGGCTGTTGTCAGTCATCTGCCTAACTTCAGCTAATTCTGTTTTATTTACAATCTACATTCCTGACAATACATCTGCACTTAAAAAGGATTGCTTCTTGAAAGCACAAACTACTGAAAAGCACCTCTGCAAGACTAATCTAGAACATGGCCAAACTATCTGACGTGAGTTACAAACCCCCAAGTTTAACACAGCTTACCTTCTTAGTTTTTGGTTTCTTTTCTTCCTCCTCCTCTTCAACTGCAGCTTCATCATCATCTGTTTCTTCTTTCTCCTTTGCTTCCTCTTCGTCAATGGGTTCTTCAACAGTCTCTGTCTAAAGAGACAATGGAAAGTGGGGATTTGAACACCTTGACTTCCTACCAGGTATGTTCCAGTACACTCTCAAACAGCTTCATCTCTCACAGTACTAGTTTGGTTTGTGCTATTTGTCTATTGCAAACTTTTCCTTATTAGTAGTATTTTTGTTACATTTTCATGAATATGCACCTTCCTTCAGCACCCTGGGATGTGACCATCCTCAAAATTAAGTTTTTCAATGCTTTACACATAATGCTTATCAAACTTGGGGGATTTTAAGTTGGTGCTACATCAAGAAAACATTTAAGTTGATGCTACATCAGAACAGGCCTAAAATTCAAGACACTGCCCTATTTTTAGAAGGCCACCAAAATAGGACCCTGCTTGAAAGCTTAGAGTTTCCACCTACCAAACAAAGCCAGTGGAAGAAAGATCCTTCTTGGTAAGTAGCAGTCTTTTTCCTTTGATAAAATTCTTTGAGTCAGAATAAAACCAAGTTCTTTTAAAGTCTGTGATTTTAGCAACAGACTAACTTTTGGAGGGAAACTAACCAGTAAAATATTAGGCAAGAGAACCAGGAACAGAATTTTAGAAGTTAGACAAGTAGTAGCTCTGTGGCATGCCATCACCCTTCACAAAACATCAGGCCAGACACCTGTCACAACCAAGGCTCATACTGTGCAATGCTCAGTTAAATGCTCACTCACCTTGCTGCTCCACACATAGATGGGGAAGTTTATGAACTGGGAGTATTTCTTTACAAGATTTTTCACAGTATCCAGCTCAAGATAATCAGATGCTTCCTCCTTCAAGACAAGGCTAAAGAAAATTAAAAAACCATTTAATTCAAGTGCTGAGCAAGTATTTTGACATAGTTTTATAGAAGATGCATTTTCCTGTTGCAGTTATGGCAATTCAAATTTATGCAACTAAGCTTTTATTAGGTTGGCTCAAAGGATCTCTTAAAAAATATAATGCCTTCTAAACTACTCTGATGAGAAGGGGCAATTGTTTTCATCAGTTGAGGCAGAACACAGTATCAAAAATTCTACATGAACACCTTAAATCATATCAGTATTAATCAGGATCTTGATGCTCTTTCACTGGCTTTACTTTAAACTAGAACACCAAGATCACACCTTGCATACCAAGTGCCTTCTACAGGAAGACATCATCTAAACCCAAACCAAATCAATTTATCTGCTCATAAAAGCAATGAAAATAGGACTGTCAAACTACCTCTTGTTTGAAATTTGCATCAGGCCAGTCTCACTGGTATATAAATAGCAACCAGTTTCCATGACAAAGCTCTACAGCCCCTGTATAGGTTTTGCCAGGCCATGACTGTGTTGAGGAACTGAATGAGCCTGCAGGCAGCTGAACTGTCTGGAATTACTTGCTGACAGTTGTCAGGATGTTCAGGGTTTTCTTATTTTGGATGCAGTTTATAGTTTGCATATTTTTATTGAAGTGAATAAAGCTGTTATTACAAGCACCAAATACTGCGAGTCACAACACTAAAGTCACTCACATATTCCAAAAAACAAAGTGTATTCACCCATACAACCTTTTTATATTAAATCCACAGCAACTTAACACTTACGTTATGGTTGTGCCACGTCCCAAAGTGTTCCCTCTTGGGTCATCAATGACAGAAAATTCATTTGAATCTGACTCCCAAATATGCTGAGTATCATTGTTGTGTTTTGATGTGACAATAACTCTGTCTGCTACTAAGAAAGCAGAATAAAAGCCAACACCAAACTGGCCAATTAGCTCCGATGTTGACTGGCTATCATCCTGCATTTCAGTCATCTTGTTTAAGAATTCACTTGTACCAGACTTTGCAATGGTACCCAGGTTTTTCACTAATTCCTCCTTTGTCATGCCAATACCCGTATCTGTAACATGAAGCATATTCTTCTCTTTATCACACTGAAAGACAAAAAAATAATGCAGTTTGACTTTATTTTGAATCTTAACACATAACACACTGCCATAGGAGAAGTGGTGCATTGTAGCTATTTAAATATGCCTGGCTGCAATAAATCAGATTTGCAGTAACTACAGAAATGAGGAGTACCCTCCCTTTCAAGTATGCCAATACTTCAGTTGTCCTTTACAAATTAGGAAATATATTTTCACTATTAAAAAAGAGTAATCTCTGAAAAATTTAATTGCAAGGGTCCTGATGTGATCCCAGTTTGTATTTGCATCAGTATTCAGCAAAAAATTAGATTTAACAATGCACCATCTTTTTACATTCCTCCCACCACTTCTTTGAAAGAGATGTTTGTATCTAATGCTTCTTACCTTGATTTTGACCGTAAGTTCCTCGTTACCAGCAAGAGCATTTTCATCAGTTAGGGATATCAACCGTATCTTATCCAAGGCATCCGAAGCATTTGAAATAAGTTCCCTCAAGAAAATCTGAAATAGAAACCAGTAGTCAGGAAATCCAGAAGAGACACACACAGCACCTCCCCCCAAAATTCTAACATGATCTACTGATAAAGGCACTAACCTCTTTATTTTTGTAAAGAGAATTGATAATTAGCTTCATCATTCTGTTCACTTCTGCTTGAAAGGCAAACTTCTCAGATTTCTCTCTGATTTCTTTGATCTGGGATGCATTTAGGCCATCTAATTGGATAGCTTCTTCCTCTCTGTTAGGACAATGAAAACCTGTCAGATAGTCTTGTCCACAAATAGCATTATTAATTTCACCATCAAGCACCAGCAGTAACAGTCTAACTCAAACACCATGAAGACCCTTTATCACTGATGCAGCCCAAAATTACATGACCAAATGAAGTAAGTGCCAAAGCAGGTATCCTCAACTGCATAAACTTAACCTGGAATGGAAATTCATGACTGCAAGCAAGACTTTTTTTCATAAAAAGAAATTCAGGAAATATCACAGGTAAGTTAAAGCTGCTGCAATTCTCAGCATGTGCTTTGCCTCACAGGTGAGGCAGTTCACAGGCATAGAGCTATTTCATCAGTACACTGTCACCATTTATGACATACAAGACTCTATGAACATACTGTTTTTCATACAGCTATGGGTATTAGACAAAACCAAGTCGAGCTTTGCTGAATTCAAGTCCCCAGGGTCAGTTCTGTTCAGAAGGAAACATTCTTTTCCAAATGTATTTCATTTCCCCCAGCTGACTAGATCTCTCTTTAGAACAGCGTCCCCTCCCTATTTCTGAGGCTTTAGGCATTCCTGAGCACGAGTGCCCCCGGTACCAACCTTTGAACAACTTCATCATCGGTTCGAGACCCTTCTCTGCTTTTCCCCAAGTCATCTTCCACGGTCCCGTCTACATCCACCTCCTCGGCTCCGACCGACACTGGGGAAAAAAGGGGAAACGGACGCTCAGAGCCTGATCCCCGCACTGCACACCGCTCAACCTCCCCGCTCATCCCTCCGTCTCCCCCTCCCCCCGGGAAGCTGAGCCCAGCGGGAGACACGGGCGATGGGCAGGGGCCGCCCCCTCCTTCCCTCCCTCCGCCCCGGAGGGCGCATGAGCCGCG
>VWZD01006811.1:0-29001 GCA_013396695.1 Sakesphorus luctuosus | reverse complement strand
TGACATCAGTCCCACCCAATAAATGCATGTCCTAAATCTATCAAATCCAATATATTTTCCTCTACTTCTAGCTGGAAACTGTTATCAGTTTCCTTTACAGCATTTCCTTTTCATTCTCTATTCTACTTTTTCAAATAAGAGGAATCTATACATTTTTACACCAGAGAGGATCCTGAAGAAAATAGTCAAACATTCTGCTTAGAAAAGCCCAGAAGAAAATATACACATGAATAGCAATCTTACCAGGATTTTTCAAGAAAAAATCTTGTTTTAACAATATAATTATCATTCATCATCAGACAGCAAGCTCTGTATGCTGGGGAAAAGCAGTACATATCATTTAGCTTGGTTTTCTAAGATTTCATAAACTGTCACTCAAAATACAGTCCAAGAAAACCACACTCAGAGTAGTTGCCAGTAATACTTGGTGAAACAGGATGAATGAATGCAACAGAGGGATGAAATGAGCTATTGTGCAGGGGTCTATCTCAATCAGTGCATTCATTCATGGCACTTTAGATGAAATAGTGGGTGTGTTAATTCTGTAGAAAACACAAAGCTGGGGAGATCACAGGGATGTTGCAGGACACAATTGGAATTCATGATGGTTTTGGCAAACAAAAAATTACTTCTGTAAAAAGTAAAACAGTCCAGTGAGAAAAACTGTAAGGTTCTAAGTAGAGGAGAAATAATCAATGACGTATGTATGGGAATTGAAAATAATTAAGGTAACAGCTCTGCAAGGAATATTAAAACAAGACTAACATAAAGACTGGACAATGTCATAGTACTGTGCAAAAGTTAATACCACATTTGATCACATCAGAATGAGCACAGGTCATATATCCTTGAACCACAGAATGGCCTGGATTGGATGGAATTTTAAAGATTACCTAGTTCCAACTCCCATAAGGAAAGTCTGAAAGAGTAAGTACTTAGAAAACTGAAACTGGAGTAAAGAAATAAAGTATCCTCTGTATCCACATTTTATAGAACAAGAATTTATGGGCTTAAACTGCAAAAAGGTGATACAAATTAAGTATCAGAAACGTTTTCTGGAAGTGGTGCAACATATTCACCCACCACTATGGGGCTTTAAGAAAAGATTGGACAAATTCTTTTCCTTAATAATGTTACTTTAATGCTTTTTGTGTAATGTGGCTGTCATGGAGACTGGAAGTGATCAGTCCATGCTGTGAGTATTATGTCACACAAATTGATTCAGCTGTAATGAGGTGATCATGAAAAAGCATTAGAAAACCACAGACTCATGTCTTAGGGAGGTTAAGTGTAACCAAGAAAGGGGGAGAAAAGCAAACAAAAACACCAAAACAACCAAAACCAAACCTCCAAGGTTTTGAAAACTCAGCTTTTACTTGGAAAAGTTGGAATGACAATAACTTAAATATGTAAATTTAACCTTTCAAAACTCACAGACAAGCAAAAAGGAAAGTGTTCCTTAAACATGCCAGGAATTTTGTATTAGCTATGGCAACGTCCCTGTTGCTGGTCATGTCCCAGCAAAGCTATACATAAATTTTCAGCAAAATAAATGAACATGATGTTACATCATAAAACACTAACTGGGTGGAAGATGTCCTTTGCTAATGTTAATGCGTATTAGCACCAAATAAGGGCATTTATGCCTGATCCTTGAAAATATACTATGACATGTGTGATATACATTGAGAAGGGCTTACAAGGAGTCAAAACCCACAGCTTCTCTCCCTACCAATAGGAGATAGACTAAAAGTAAGCTCTTAAAGGTAACACAGGCAGCTTTAACTGTTCATACCTTCTTCTCACAAGCCCTGGAAGACTGGCCAGAATGATGAATCCAGCACTTTTGAAAAATACCAGTGTCATATCTCAGCCATATAGGTTAGGAGATGCAAGCCATGGTTAGCTGTGGGTCAGTACCAGCACGAGGTAGAACAGCTGTCAAGGTTTGAACTACTTAGTATATGGCTTATATTGGACAAATACATTCTGTTGGGCTGTACACTAAGGCAAGTGTTTACCTTACCCAATTTCATCTATAAGAAAGTAGATATATGTCTTGGGTTGCTTATCAAAGCTTCTCTCTGCTAAATACCTTTCTTGGCTGACATGAAATATAATCTTTTCATGAAAGAATATAAAGACATTTTATAAAACTAAAAGGTTTAATTTTCATAATCATATAGTATAATTGCAATAATTTAATCGGAAAAAAAAACATATTGGGGGATTGGTCCTTCTTATTATTAGAGTATAGGAAAATTTTTGAATAAATAAAAGTTTCAAATAAATAAAAAAGTAATCCAGAATATTTTGTTCAAAAAGGTCCATATGAAAATATCTGGAATTGCATTTTACTCCAGAGAAAAGAAGTCTGGAAGACAAGTATTAAACACCTTGACAGCATTGACATGAAATGCAGGCATGAAAATGTTCAAGGACAAAATTTGTAATTAAATCTTAAGAAAATGTGAATTCATATGAAGTAACAATATTACTAAAAAATTTACCTTTAGTCCTCAGATTATTCTTAGTCAATTTACAGTGCCTAAGATATCTGTTTCCCACATCTGTTTCATGTGTGTTTCCAGCCTCTGTTTTGTGGATACATCTCTTTCCTATGGAAAAAAAATAGACATGGAGGCAGAATGTTGTAACATGAAACATAATTCTTCAGTATTACATTAAGAGTGTGGTACTTACCTTTAGGAAATAAACAAGTTGCACCCTTTCCAGGGAGCACAGGTACATTGCCTATGGAAAGCAGAAAATGACAACATACAAGATGGGTGTTACATGGCTGTTACCACACACACTGCTCAGAAATGATGCTGTCTCTGAGCTCAGTTTGACAACTTCCATCCATTTGTCTGGATTACACACTTGACGGCCACACAGCATGCCAGCTGCACAATGAACAGTGAGCACCCTGGAACATGGAAAAGGACTTTTGGCCAAATCTGGGGCCACCACTGCAGTCCTGCAGATTATGATTTTTTCTGAGGATCGTTTCAGTATGACTTTTAGGATTGGCTGGTTACAGACTCCTCCAACTGAATTCAAGTTGTCCTGACATTATATCTCCAAGTGATTAAATTTATCTGGATATTTATCAATGACTCACTGCATGTGAAAGGACTTGGGGTAGGAAGAATTTTTGAACCCTTCCTAGTGGAACTAATTCCATTGTCATAATCAGGATACATTACAGGTGATAAAAAAATTATACAGTAACAGCAAACAAACCAACGAACAAAAAAGCAGAACTCAACAAACCAGAATGTAAATCATGAAACTGTATGCATATGGATAACTTGTGTGCTGGGGGCTGTACTAAAATGTAGAGTTAAGAATTTTCAAGGTGTTTGGCTGATCACAGCTATAGAGCAACAGTGCCGAAGCAACTGAGACCTTAATGACACACCTTTATAATATTAATTTCCTTATATAATGTGGTACTGCATGAGATGACATGGATTCATCTTATGTCATACATTCTTTTTTTCCTTTGCTTTAGGTTTTTTCCTCCAATCATGCTGTCATGATTGACATGGCTCAGAAATTTATTCCCCTAACTACTTGAAGTCATTGCAGGAATTGCTTTACTTTATAAAAAAAAAGGCAAAATAATTGTAAATAAATAAACAAAGACCAGAACCAGGCAAGCTGTCTGTTTGCGCA
The DNA here is from genome assembly GCA_013396695.1 of Sakesphorus luctuosus. NCBI lineage: Eukaryota > Metazoa > Chordata > Aves > Passeriformes > Thamnophilidae > Sakesphorus > Sakesphorus luctuosus. The sequence goes on along the minus strand of VWZD01006811.1, from coordinate 25,320 downwards.
AGGAAATAGATTTACACAGATTCTGAGCTCTTGCATTTAAACAGTAGGTAAATAGGCACTGCAGTTTTCAGTCTCTCTGTTGAGATATTCCAGTAATGACAGCCATTATGAGACATCTAGATACAAATAAAGAGGCACCTGAGAGTTATGTTCCTCCTTTTCCAAACTGACTTTTATATGATTCTGTTTCCTGGATGTCTCAGAGATCATCAGCAATCAATCTCTACTTTGATGTCATGGGGACAGAAAAATGTCTCAGACCTAAATGGCATTAATTTAACTTAAATTTCTCTTCCTGTCATAGCAAAGGAGCTTCTCTTCACACAGACTATACAAGAAATATAACCACATATTGAAGAAGACTGTTCCACTTGGTATCTAAAAGGATTGTTAGATATCCAAGTCAGACTGACTCATTCCCAGTTACAGTAAGTGCAGGGAAAAGAAGTGCGACAAAAAACTCTTATGCCTTTGAGAACTGAAGTATACAGACTTTGAGCTATGCTTTCTTATTTTCTGTTTTGTTTTCTTTTGGTCTACTCATCACCATAAGATACACAGTCACCAAACTTCTTTGCTCAGCCCTATAAATAGTGTTGAAGTAGAAAATTTTCAAGAAAATGTTAAGAAGGCAAAAATCTCTTTACAAGACCAACTTTAAGCAGCCTCACACTTAACACAGTAACTCCAAAATATTCAAGATAGTTACACCACTTCAGAGCCTTGGGAAATTACAATCAATGGCTATAAGACCTAGTAGCTTCCATCCTCCAAGGTTTAAGGAAGATGTTATATGTATGTTTTCTGTGAGTGTTCCATCAAAGCTTCAGACTGTGTGGCTAATATCAGTGTGTGCTGGTTTATTTGTTTTGGCTTCTTTAATGAGAATTATTTTTTGATACTTTGAAAGCAAAATGCATTATATGTCTGACGACTTAAGAGCAAGTACTCTGGGTCAACAATTAAGTGCTGAAATATTCTGAGTGCCATGACAACACTCAGAACTTCAAAGATAAGTACTTCATTTTGCTGCAGATGAGGGAATAACTTGACCCTACTGCTTTGACATTTTATCTTTGGTTTATATTAGTAGAAAATCTTTAAATGGGAGGTAAAAGATCAGGGGTTAAAGTCATGATGTAATTACAATTGAAGTCTTAGGGTTTGCCCTCTAATTTTAAATGTTTCTGTAAGTTTAGGCCGAAATGATTTAATACATACCTTCTATATTTGGTTAAATTCTGATAGTATGAATTCCAAAATGTGTACATTAGCTTTATATCAGAGTTCACGTAAGATGAAAAGTTTTGATAAGCTATGAGAACAAGCAGCTTTTGAGTTAATGGACTCTTTGTGCAAGTCAGTCATTCTTACGTCATGTTGTTTGAAGCTGTATCTTAATTTTTCAGAGCTTAGGGCTGATGATATGTTTAAGATAGCCTTCAGTTCTGCCAGGGCTTGAAGCAAATGTTTGTTTAGTACTGTCAGAAAGTACAAAGCTAGTGACATGCAAAGTGACAGAGTAATACTCTTAGCAGTCAGTGAGTTTGAAGTTAAAGCTTTCTGTCCTTGGGTTTTCTGCCCTTGCAGCTCTTTTCTTTGCTCTGTGTTACCCTAAACCTGAAGCCAAGAGGGAGTCTCACTGGTTGCAGCAGACACTGTCAGGATACAACACAGACCTGTTTGTAAACCTTTTCCAGATCTATGACAGCTCAAAATCTCACTTCTACTAATGAAAACTTTGAACCTCTACTGCTATTTTTATTTCTTTCTAGCCTAAAAAGCATTGACCACAGCTGCAATTTAGAAAATGAGCAAGAAAAGTGTATGTATGCATGCAGTGGTCTCTTTTTTTTGTGCCTAAGTAAAAAAGAAGATAAATCTAAGAGTACAATAACCAATGAGGATTGGTGTTGGAAACAGGTTTCTTTTTCCCCACTGACACCAAAGGCAGGTGAGAAAACAGACAGAGATTTCAAGCCCCAGTCTGCACTGAACAGGAGTAATGAAGCAATCTGGGCACATGGGCATGCCCATGTGGGCTCTGCACAGTGTTAAGCCTGGAGGTGACAGATAACCCAGAGGTGTCATGGAAGAGACCTGACAGAGCAGCGTGGACAGAGCCAAAGTCCTCTGAGAAAACAGTGCACAGTGCACAGACCTTCTTGTATCTGAGTGTCTCCCCCACCCATACATACCTTCAGTATGTTATCAGCTGGGTTCCTTACCTCCTGAGTAATATTAAACCCATATTTCTCTGTCTGCACAAACTACACAGTTTGTTTGTGAGGGTGGGTGAGCTAGTTCAGTCATTCCACAGTCCTCTGCTAAAACAGACTCTGTGCCAGCCTGATCTAGTACCAGGCCAGGAGTGCATGTCTGAGTGCATGGGAAGGGAGAAAAGGGTTTTCTGCCTCTTTCCTCCACATACCTTCTCAGAATCCAGCACAGCCACTCAAGGTCAGCAATACACTATGGTCAAGCAGAGATTGCTTCCCTAGTGATTTGCGAATACTCAATGCTGGATCTCCAGTCCTGATGTTCCATCCCATTGTATCACTCCCATTTAAGTGGCCACCTCACAAACTAATTCTCTCATTCAGCTGCTTAATGCTTCAGGCCCATGTTTTACAGCTGACACACATGGGTGATCTTAGATGTGGACACTGTCCCATTGAACAAATGTGAACTGTTTTTCATGCAGAACAGCTAAAAAATGCACAAAATGCACAGTGTCTCATCAGGAAGGGTTGTGGGGAAGAGACCCAGGATCTATGGATTTTGTTTATGGGTTTACATCTACTTGCTTTTTCTATAAATAGAATGTTTCTTTGTGCATGTGATGTAAAACTGAGCCTTTGTTTGGTATCTTTGTTTCGTTCTCTACGCAGTCTTTTTTTCAACATTCTCTTTAAGAGAGCATATATTTTCTTTTTCTTTTACTTGCCAATTTTATTTTATTACACTAACTTGCCTGCATCCTGTTCACTGCTTCCTTCAGAGAATAACAGTTATGATCCCATGATTCTTTTTTCCCTATAAAACTGAGATGAAGCAGTGACAGGTGAGAAAGCATTTCCATCTTTCTTATTTCAAGGGACCCAACAGGAGCATTTGTGGCTGACTCTTCCTTGTTTATCTAATAATTTTCTCTGAAGAATGGTTGCCCCTGAATTGTTTATATACAAAAAAGTTCTTTGAAAAAGCATGCCCTGTTGCAATTTATTGACTGGAAAGAGGCTGTCTAAGCTAATTGAATTGTTACGTTTAAAGTGTTACCTTCAACTTGGGTTAGAAGCAAAGATCCATCAGTAGGTGTATTACCTGGTAAACCATTTGTAACTTAATTTTCCATTACTCTTGTTCATTGAAGATGCCTATAAGGGTTTTTTGCCTTTTTTTCACAGGTACCACCAGTGCTTCTGGACAAGCAGTTTTCAGAATTTACACCAGACATCACACCTATTATTCTTGCTGCCCACACCAACAATTACGAAATCATAAAGCTCCTTGTGCAGAAAGGGGTGTCTGTGCCCAGGCCACATGAGGTCCGCTGTAACTGTGTTGAATGCGTCTCAAGCTCAGATGTGGACAGTCTCCGCCACTCTCGATCCAGACTCAATATCTACAAGGCTCTGGCGAGCCCATCATTGATTGCTTTGTCCAGTGAGGACCCTTTCCTTACTGCTTTTCAACTGAGCTGGGAGCTGCAGGAGCTGAGCAAAGTTGAAAATGAATTTAAGTCAGAGTATGAGGAACTGTCGCGGCAATGCAAGCAATTTGCAAAAGATCTCCTGGATCAGACACGGAGTTCCAGGGAATTGGAAATTATTCTTAATTACAGAGATGATAACAGTTTGATAGAAGAACAAAGTGGTAATGATCTTGCAAGATTGAAACTGGCAATTAAATATCGTCAAAAAGAGGTGAGTGTGCTGGAAAATATTTTAGCACATTCAGTAGTAGTAATGTGATAGATAAGAATCTGAAATACATCCTTGTAACAGAGACAAATTGATGCTTATGTTTGGGGGTTTTTTTGTTGCTCTACCAGATTTCTGATTTTTTTTATAGTCTTAATTAGATGAATTTGAGTAGTTACAGTTTGATGGTATAAGAATTTAAAATGTTCTCTTAAAGGACAAATTCTGTGAAATTTCTTTTAATTTTACACCTCAATAGACATAGTCTCCAATAGTTGTGCTTTTCAGTGCTCTTCAGTGATAGGATAAGAAATATATAAAGCATACTTCAAATTAACTGTGTCTGACAAAAAAAAGGAGGCTATTTGTTTAACACATACTACAGGTACCTCGATAGAGAAGTTTCTTCAAAAAATAGCTATTATGAATAGATATTGAAACAGAAGATTAGGAGCAATGCAATCCCCAAAATGTCAACATTCAAATTCCCTTTCATAAAGAAATGGAAATACTTGGGTATTGATTTCCATGACAGTTAAAAATTCGTAAGTTTGCTTCACTAATATATATATTTAGATGTAATCAGAGGATGCCCGCATATCTTTTGAAAGTACTGAAGTTCTTTTGTGCAAGCAACAGCAAAAGAAGCAAGGCAGAAAAATGAGTTGGGAAGACAGTTCCCCTGATATTTCTGAAACTTCTCTTGATCCCTGCTCATCATCATGTCAGAATGTGTTGTATCATCTTATTTGGAAACTGTACATAAAAAGTCAGCTTAACTGTGGAATATATTGTCTTGCCTGTCTATAGGCAAGACAAATGCTGTGAGTAATTAAATAGTAGTTGTACAAATTATGGCAAATTCCTAAGAAACTTCTGTGTTATATTGAGCTAGTCTGTCTAATGCTGCTAAATCTCTGTTTTGCAAAATATAAATGTTAAGTATGTTAGAAAGGTTTGCAGAAATAATAACTAAACATGTAATGATTCTTTTTTTCCACTTGAAATACAATTTAGTAATCATAAGAAACTACCGGGAAAGTAGGGACCTACTGAAGTACTGCTGAAAAAATTCTCAATTGTTCTCTGACTTCATAAGTCTTCTATACAGGCATTTTTTCCTTCAGGAAATGTATTGCATAATTTTATATTTCATAGTATAATGTTTTAGGCAAGATATTCACTGCCTTCATAAATTATTTTCAGATGGTATTTTGCCAGACTTAACAACTACTATTTCTGTTTCTTGAAATGCCAATCTTGTTTTACAGTCACATAAGAAATTCAGGATTGGATTTCTTTTTTTCCCAAGGATTCATGCATTGAAATAAAATTCTGACCTCTCATGGTTTGGGGTTTTTATGTTTTTTCTTTCTTGATGAAGTAAAATCAAGTGGGTTTAGATTCTTTTGCTGTGTTCCTAAATGTATTCCATACTCCATGCTGGAGCAAACAGTAGCCACTGTAACTGTTCAGTCATTTTATTTCTGATTGTTACAACAGTGTTCTGGTAGGTGCAGTTCTATGATCAAGAAACTTTCCCCAGGCATAACAATTGCTTGGATTCTGGCTGTCCCAGTGCATATATATCTTGAATAAAATACATCAGATAGGTCTTTCTATTTGCTGTGTCAAGGATGTTACAACTGACACTGAATCCGGCAGCCTGTAGAGTCTGGAGATTCTTTCAGCTCAGGCACCAGAACCCAGCCAGGATCTCTTGATAGTATAGCATTTTAGGCAATATATTCACTGTTTTGTAAATTATTTTCAGATGGTACTGTTCCAGGCTTAACAAATACTTTTTCTATTTCTTAAAATGCCTCCCCAATAAAACAGCAAAACAGATAAAAATGCATTGTTTTCCCCTCTTACCTTAGCTAGCATCCCTAATATCTCAACTTTTATTCCATATTCCACCATATTAGGGCTGAGGTCACAGCTCCTTGAGTAAGAAATCAGGTCTTGTGGTACAGAATATCCAGTTATAAGTCCAAAACTGGCATCTAAAAGTGACAAAATAGTGATGAATGAGGACAAGTAAACATGGAATATGTGTCCTTTTATATTGTTTTTTATCATTAAGAGCTCCAGAGTTCAACATTCCCTTTTATTTTTATTTTCAAGTTGAAAATAACAGCAAGAATTATTAGCAGTCATTCCTTTTGGCATTTTAGCCAAGTGGACATGACACATATTAGAACTAAGCCTTGTAAAGGAGTGGAGTAGGCTTTGTATAATATGACTTGGTTTAACCTCAAGACACAAGATTGGATAGAACAGCAGATTAAGGATAGTTACTTGTAGAAGCAAACAAATAGATGGTGAAGAATTTTCATTGTGGAAAGAAGGGAAAATTGACAAACATAAGAAAAGATAATTACCAAGCTTGGAGTTGTTGAGGAGCTTCCAAAATAACAAGGTGTTTAAAATGTAAATCTAGCAATGCCTTATAATAAACAGAGAAAGACTCTTAAAATTTAAGTGATTAACCAGTGCTTGGTGTAGAGGTCTGTAAGCCTCCTGTGTCATTGTGTATGGAAATCCACTCTCAGAGCTGTCTCCATTGTCTATGTTCACCACTTTTCCCCTGAAGTGGACCTTTGACAAACCAAAAACTTATTTCAATGGGATTTGAGGTCCTCCATGAGGAAAGTTCCTATCTCTGCATTTCCATTCCTTTCTCAGTTGACATAATACTGTGATTCTCATTCATATATTGGCAAAGAGCATCTAAGTCATATCAATTCTTAGTCCATGAAGTCATGTCAGAAGTAACCTACTGCGCATCATCGAGAAAGAAACTTCCCTGACAAAACCATCTATTTTCTTTCAGTAATAACTAATGAGATTGAAAGAGATTGATATTTTCAAGCTTACACTGCAGGATAATGTCTGGCAAGACTGTGGGTAATATCTGTTCAGAATTATGTGGCAGAACCAGAGGGTATCTGCCAGGACTTACATTTTTTTGTGCTTACCCACAATTTCTTTTTAGCAGAGCACATAGGACAGAACATCCAAGGTACTATTTTTTTTCTGTTCATTTTGTATCACTGATGCTGTTTGATTGTAAACAAAGATATGTTGCTGCTGCTCACATACTGCTGCCTGGGCTGCAACCAGCAGCAGCAAAGGTAGATTCCCTGAAGTCATGCAGCAACCCTACATTGGGCAAAACATTTTGTTATCCAATTATCTGCTGTATAATATTATCTCAGCTAAGGGAGAGTTTTGTTATATGAAGGCTGTCACAATTTCATTGTGTTAGACTCTAAGCACACAATGACCAATGAGAATTAAATTTTTCAGTTTTTCTGAACCAAATAAAAATTTTATCTGATTTAACTGCAGCTTCACTCAAGGATGTAGAAGGGAAGTCCCCAGTTCTGTGTATGATTCACAAGCAAATCTGAGTTCAAGTAAAGTGCAAACCTCTGGTGCAGCAATGCAATTAAGTAGCAGAGAATAGTTGCAGTCTCTAATGATTAGTAGACAGTGATCTTTGCTACCCAGAACATACATGTTCTCTGTCCTATATTGAGAGGTTTTGATAGAGAAATCACAGCAAAATCCCAGTGTCTTTCACTCTTCAGTTTACTTTGTTTTAGCTTTGGGTCTGTTTAGGTGTTAAGCATATAACTGCAAAAATGTTAGAAAGTGCTTACTACAAGGCTTATTAATTTTCCTTTATATGTGAAATAAAGAAGAGAATAGATTAATAGACTGAATCAATATCCTCTGGTTTCACAATATGTTTAATTAGTGCAATTTAGATACTTATACTAGTAATTTATACCTCTCTCATTTCACCTTATACTAACTGTCCCATGCCATTTAAGTTATAGCTATAGAAGCTTAAACATAGTAACAGGATGAGGTTATAATTATTGGCAGTACTGTCTCATTGTGCTTTGTTATTAGACATACTGATACCAACAAAGAGGAAACATTAATTTTAAAGTATGTAACTGTTAACCTTTTCTCGTTCACTTTTCAAAATAATACACACTAGCTGATTTGGTTTGGGTTTATTTTTTATTTTCTTTATCTTTTCCATTCTTAATTTATGCTGATTGTCTTTTCTTTCCTCATCAAATGTAAGATTATTGGTAAACTTGGCATACCTTATATTATCTGGATGTAAGGTTAAATTCTGCACATTTCAGTTTGACACCCTGGAAACTTTTTAATAAGCTTTTTTTGACTTTTATTTTTAAAAACCTAAAGTTTATCTAGCCTCCATGCAGTGTTATATATTATGTTGAGACATATCTAAAGAAGCAAGAACTAAATTTTCTAAAATTCTGGAAGGGTGTTTTTCCTGATCCTGAATTACTTTTAAAATGCTTGATTTAAAACATAGAACCAGTTCTAAATTTTCATTTCTTCCAATATTTACCACACATGCAGCTGTTTAGCTACTAAAACTCCCAAATACCTCTACTTGGTGTTCTAGCAGCTTTCCAGGAGCAGGCCCTGTTTCTTCTGAGTTGTGAGCAGCTACAGAGCCTGGACTGGCAAAGAGGCAGAGTGAAAGAGGGAGTGGGTTTAACAATTTCACACATTTAAGAACATTTAGATTTAACAAGAATATAGGCTGTATTAGAAAGACTTTCAGGGAAAAAAAAAATCAGGGAAATCAGTTCAGACTAGGATAAATCTTAAATACCATAATATGATAAAGAGATTTCATTGCTCAATCTTGTTTTCTAGGAAATTGATGCTGTGGGATAAAAAAAAAAGTTTGTTTGGTTTTGATAATAAAAACCATCTGTTTGCTTCTATTCAAAAGATGACTTTTTAATATGCAATCATCATATCTATCTAGTTTTTTATGCAAAATAAAGCCTCAGTGAAATGGAAATGTTTCACACTAATTTCATAAATTCAGCAAAATTTTCAATGAAAACATGTCAAATCATTTCAAAGCTGTCATTTTCAGGTCGATGTTTAAACACTTTATTTCAATAAAGTAAAATATTTTGTTTACTTGCAGTTTCTTCTTACTTCACTGAGACTTTAACATTTTGAAAATGAAATTCTTATACTTAATATCATCCATATCATAATATTATAGAAACCAGTATAAGCATGGTAGAAAGCAAGAACTATTATTTTTCAAAATTGAGTGTCTCAGAAGTACCTAGAGAAAATAACTTAAAAGTACTGAAATGAAAAGTTACCATGTCCTTAGTAATGTTTTTAGTGTTTCATTATAATGGATTTCTCATTAAAAATGTTTCAGATGCAAAAAGTTGTATTGTCAACTCTGCAAGCTGGAATGGCTTTGGAAAAACAGTATCTTATGAACTATCCTGTGTTTAAAAAAACCCCACACCTGAAACATAAGCAGAAACATCGCAGCCATGTGTGTCAAGTCACTGTGTATATGAATATTTATCAAAAGACTGCAAAGGTGCACTCAGAAGTTTCTCTGTAAAAAATAACAAAACCTCACAAAAAACAGACTCTGATAATGTTTGGGCATCTTTGACACCAAAGGAAGATATGTTTAGTCTATGAATCATATAACTGAGAGGAATGATGTATGCACGTTTGGGTCTATGTATCCAAAAGACCCATTTTTGCAGACTCTCAGCTGCAGTATTCAAAAAGTTTGATAAACATCTTTCCAGGCAAGAGCCAGGTACTCTAAACCAGATCATATGTTTGCCTTGTAAATCATGTAAAAGTCTCTGTGTGTATAGATAAGGACTCCGCAGATTGTTAAATAGTATGAATTATGTAAGTAGCTTATCTGCTGCACCTACTTAAAGTCTTCCTCTAGCTGCTTATAGAATTGTTTCATTTGGAAAAGACCTTTAAGATCATCCAACCATTAACCCAGTACTACCAAGTCCACCACTAAATCTCGTCCCAAAGTGCCACTTCTACATGGCTGTGACTCTACCACTTCCATGAGCAGCCTGTTCCTATTCTTGACAACCCTTTTGGTGAAAAATTTTTTCCTAATGCCCAATGTAAACCTCCCTGATGCAGTGTAAGGCCATTTCCTCTCATTTTATCACTTGTTACTTGAGTCACTGATGCCCACCTCCCCACAACCTCCATTCAGGTAGTTGTAGGGAGTGATAAGGTCTCTCCTGAGCCTCCTTTTCTCAAGGCTAAATAACCCCAATTCCCTCAGCTGCTCCTCATAAGACTTGCACTCTAGACCAATCACCAGCTTCATTGTCCTTCTTTGGACATGCTCCAGCACCTCAGTGTCCTTGTTGTAATGAAGAGTCCAAAGCTGAACACAAGATTCAAGGTGTGGCTTCACCAGTGCCAAGTACANATTCAAGGTGTGGCTTCACCAGTGCCAAGTACAGGGAATGATCACTGCCCTCATCATGCTGGACACACTATTCCTGATCCGGGCCAGGATGCCAATGGCCTTCTTGGCCACCTGGGCACACTGCTGGCTCATGTTCAGCCTCTATCAACCAATGCCCCCAGGTCCTCTTCTGCCACTTTCTTTTTTTGCCTTTCCAGTCAGTCTCCCATCAGTCTGTAGTGATGCAAGGGGTTGTTGTTAGCCAAGTGCAGGACCTGGCCCTTTGCCTTATTCAACTTTGTACCCTTGGTCCTGACCCATCCAGCCAGCCTGTCCAGATCCCTCTGTTGAACCTTCCTACTCACCAGCAGATCAATACTCCAAACCCAACACAGCATCTGAAAACTGCCTAAGGGTGCACTCAATATCCTCATCCAGATCATTGATAAAGATATTAAACAGGACTGGCCCCAATACTGAGCACTGGAGACACCACTAGTGACCAGACACCAGCTGGATGTAAGCCCATTCACCACCATTCTCTGGGCCTGGCCATCCAGACAGGTTTTGTGATCTGTGAAAAGTACATCTGTCCAGGGCACAATCTTCCATCTTTTCCAGGAGAATAACGTGACAAATGGTGACTTTATTAAAGTCCAGGTAGACAACATCTACAGCCTTTCCCTCATTCAGTAAGCAGATCACCTTGTTATGAAAGGAAATCCAGTTAGTCAAGTAGGACTAAATGATGAGTGGTTGTCCCTGTGAAAGCTGTACTTATTACTGCTAGGAAAAAATGCTCTTAAATCACAGGGCACATCTGCTAAATACAGCATTTAGTTGTGGTGAAGAAATTCTCCTAGTGTGTGTGAGCAAATTCCTTATACAGTCAAAAGACAGAGGTATGTGCAGAGGGAGATCCTGTCTGCTCAAGATAAGACTTATAAGTTCACTCCAGAGGCATCTCTCTCTTGGCTGAGTAAGGAAACAGGGTGCTTCAATGAGACTGACTTCACTAGACATTGAAAATGTAGATTTGAGTTGGACAAGTTACTGCATCAACTGCAGTTTCTACTCTGCAGTAACAGAGATTTCAAATTCTGAAGACTCAGAGCCCACATAAAGGGAAATGAATCTCAGCAATAACTAATTAATGATGTCTCAGAAGGCATCGATAACCTTTGAATGCTATCTGTTACACACAAGCGGTATCCCTCTCATCACAGTTCTAGTTAAACTATTCATCAACTGACACCAATGTCTTTTTATTTCGAACACTTGCTAGAAGTAATTAACTCAAAGAGGAGACTTGCTGTTAATGAAGTATGGCGGAAATATTTCTGTTCCTTTTCTGCATCTTCATTATAAGAAACATTGCTGGGATGTCTGCCTCAAACAGGAACAACCAGTAGTCTAAACCCCTAACCAGCAGTGCACAACCACAGTTCTGTTAAGACATGACCAGCAGCAGCAGAAGTTGGGTTTTGGTTTGAAAGAGTCCCTACTAATGCACCTACAAGCTTCCACATAAACCTGGGGTAGATTTAGCACCATGAGTTTGGGGGGGGGTTGTACTTAGAATAACAAAACATTTGCTTAAGAAATGAAACTGTAGAGAATAAAATCTTGAACAAGGTGAATAAAGTAGCACACAGAATTTCATTATACATGTAAATCTACAAATGCAGGAGTGTATAGCCCTCTTTCCTCCCTCCATATAATTTCTAGGGATCTGGCTGTTTTTTCCTCTCATCCCTGCAAGAGCATCTAGCCCACAGCTCAAGTTAGTTAGCTTGTCTGGGTGATGAGCCCCAGACTGGTCTGTTGTGGGATTTGTACCTGCTGGCTGACTCCACTGCTCCCATGGTCCACATTCCTAACTGCTGCCAAACGTTCCCTTACGCAACTCTTCCTTCCTGCTCCCCACAGCTCCACCAGTAGCTAGGCTTTACTCCTCACTGCAAGCTATTTTCGAAAAGCCCAAGATCTTTAAATAATTCTTACGGTTTCAGTGCAGGTAACTGTCCCTTTCGCATGAAGAGCTCATACAGGCATCTAACTCATAGAGGAGTATAGTTAACTATTTCAACTTTTCTGTTCTTTCTATTTTTCCTGTCCTTAGCTTCCAGGGCAACATTAAGCAACCCCTCTCACGTATCTCATAGAAGGCCCTCACACAAAGCCTTCTGTCCTCTGGTCCAAAAATTAGCTATTCCATGCCTGTGCTAGGTGTATGTAATTGGCCTAAAATAAGTGACTGCTTAACCAAGACACATTTGAATATGCTGGCTGAAGCTTCTGCATGATGTTGCAGTGCAAATTTTTCCACTGCATGGCTTTCTCCATTAAGATGAATTTTTATTGAACAATAAAACAAGGGAGCCAAAGCAAACTTGTTTTAGGCCTGTCTCCTTGTTCTTTTAATTTATCTTCTATTCCACCAGATATCCACAGAGCAGTCTTCTCTTCCTTCCTTACCCCTTGATTTAGTGTAAGCCTTAGCTATCAAGATTAAGTATAAAGGACTTCTTCATCCATTGCCTCCATCAATATGTACACCCATGATCAAACAAATGCGTTACGCGAAAAACAAATGCTTGTTATTTGAACTCATTCTTTTGCCTCCAAAAAGGTCAGATCTATGTTCAGTTGAGTAGAGAATAATACTTTCTAAACTTTACAAACCCAGGAACTGAAGTAAAAAATTAAGAGATGTTGAATATGACACTAGTATGACAAACAGGAGCTTGCATTTTAATAGTCATTTAGTGTTCAAGTTTGACTGTTGGCATTTGAACTTCTAGGGTTTTTTCCATACATAAAATAAAATGTTTACACAAAACTATCAACAAGTCCTCCTTCCAGAGACACTTGAATTTCTTCTGCAAATAATAGGATGACATTCTTCAGTATTGAAATTTGCTGGTTGTTGAGATAGTTTACAAAAATAAGACATTTTGATAAAAGATTTTAAAAATTGGAAACTCTTCTGTTATGGGGAGAATAGTCTCACTTGTTTGTGAGCACTTGCAAAGAAGCAAGAACTTCATAAGGAAGGATTTTGCAGAATGTTTTGAACAACAGAGAAATGCCAAAGGTGCATGCATGTAAAAAAGAGATGAAAGAAATCCAGAGTTGAATATCTTCTGGCATGTTCTTTACATCAAATAATGGCTTTTATTCTTTGAATCTGTTTCATTCCTGAGTAGTATTTGAGAATTGTGAGGATCCTTAACATTTGTAGAAGACAAAGACCAATCCAGATCTTCAGAAAGTAGAAATTGCTGAAGGTCTACAAAGTGCAACATGCCTGTGCTGTATTGGTCAAGAACAAGGGCTGGCTCACTAGGATTTTTAGGTGAATGAAGAGGAATAGAAAATATTTTACTCTGCCTGCTGTGCATAAAAAATAATGATATTTAATTATCAGGGTAATGTAGTCATTTAAATTACAGGTTGTTCCAAATAGTTAACCTTAAGGGCTTCATTGGCAACCCTGTTATGGTTCACAAAAAGACATGACTCACTTACATGACATTTGACCTTAAGGCAAGATGAAAGTGTACCATCAGTTAAAAAAGGTTTGACACATTATTAATAAAATGTGTTTAAGTTTTTGGGGTTTTTTCTGCCTTCTTAATAGCACATGGAAATAAACTAGAAATAGCCATGCCTGTGGTGTGCATGTGCTGTGAGATCCTGACACATTCTGCATAACCTCAGGTATTTAGTTAGCTAAGGTACCTATGTCAGCAGCCCAGCCTCGGGTTCCTTCATAGCTGATGGGAAGAGACAGACACTTCCAGATGGCAACTCAGGCCATCCAAGAACAAAATCACTTTTGTCACTGGCTCTGTTACTTACATTTATTGCAGAGGAGACATGGAACAACTAGATGTGTTGTACAGGGTAAAAAGAAGAATAGTGTGTAATTTCTGGAAGGTAGGTAACAGTGGGCAAAAACTATTTTTTAAAAATCTTGATATCCTGTTTTTCTGAGAACTGGAAATGCCCCCTTAAGCTGAAATTATGAACCTATTTACAGGAATACATTCTAACACATTGCATGATCTAAGGGTCTGCCTGGAGGAGTAAGCATCATGCAAAGCTGTATTTCAGAGTTTTGGTCTGAGGGAAAAATCCTCATTTTTATATGACGATACTGAGAATTAGACAGAAAGTTTTGGAAGAGAGAGCTGTTAGACCTATGACAGCCTGCAAGACTTCACTTGTGTTTGGACGTTTCTTCATCATTATTTCTAAAGCTGGAAACATGTAGTGAATTTATTTGAAAACAGTCAAAATCTTGAAACAGAGGGTAAAGTTTTTATAAACACTGAAAAAATATTTTCTTTCACTGCATGGGACCCTATTGTCAATACAAATGTATTAGTGAAATCACATTGAAGGTAAGTAGCATAATAACACTTAAATGAAGATAAATAATAATTTTCATAGTATATTAAGGTTATAGCTTCCTAATCTGACTGTGAAAAAAATCTCTGTTCTGTGCTAAGCCTTGGCAAACGTAGGTTGGCAGTAGGAGCACTTTTTCTTTTCAGACTGGTCTTTCCAGGTTGCAAATTACAGTGTACAAGTGATATTTAAACAAGATCTTATCACTACTTAGGACTATATTGGTTTTAGGTCATCTTGTTTTTCTGTTGGAACTTTCAGTTAGAGTAAACATACCTCTTGTGTTTAACTCCATCTGACAACTAAACACCACTCACCTACTTGCTTGCAATCCCCCTGTGAGATGGGGAAGAGAATCAGAAAAGTGAAAAACTCATGGGTTAAGATAAAGACAGGTTTTTAATAATGAAAGAAAAAGCCACACATGCAAGCAAGCAAAACAAGGAATTCATTTTTCACTTCCCGTGGGCAGGTACATGTTCATCTATCTCCAGGAAAGTTGGTCTCTATCATGTGTAACAGTTGCTTGGGAAGAAAATTGCCATCACCCAGAACATCCACCCTTTCTTCTTCTTCCCCCCAGTTTATATATAGAGCCTGATGTCATTTGGTATGGACTATTCCTTTGATCAGCTGGGTCAGCTGTCCTGGCTGTGTCCCTTCTCAACTTCCTGTGCATCTCCAGCCCACTTGCTGGTGGGATAGGATGAGAGACAGAAAAAAGCTTTGACTCTGTGAAGCACTGTTCAGTAATAGCAAAAACATCTCTTTATTTTCAATGCTGTTTCCTGCAGAGATCCAAAGCATGAAGAAAATTAACTCTGCCCCAGTCAAATTCAGCATACCACAGAAACACCACTTGGACTCTAACTAGATTTATGGCCAGAGACATGCCATTTACCCTAAGTTTAACAAGGGTTTTGGCACCATTTCTCACTATGTTGTTGTTGAAATGCTGCAGTTTGGAGGGAAGAACAAGATAGGTAAAAGAGTGGTTAGATGGTGGTGTGATTTAAGCCCAGGGAGAAGACCTCAGACTGACACAGTTGTGGTTAGTAAGTCCTGCTCTGCCTTAAACCAAGCAAAAACTATGCAGCTCTGTAAGGATCTGTACTGGCCCAGGTTTATCAGTGACCAGAAGATCCACTCTTGAAAAGTTTACAGGCAACAACAAGAGAGAAAAGACAGTTGATAATGCTCAAGTCAGGGCTGCCTTTTAGAGTGACAATGACAGGCTGGAGGAACAGGCAGTTGCTGGCAGCGGGTGACACAGTCTAATAAAGTGGGAAGACTTCCTGAGGGGTCTTCCTTGTGCTGTTGGCTTAGCTTCCTGAAAAGGGCAGTAGAATCACCCTCAAATCCAACAGGACTGTTTGGTGTAGGGTCCCCATAATGCAGCTCTGACAGACTGGTCGGGCACACAGGTCTCTGCTTCCCTGGGGCACAGACAGACAAATCACACACTAACAGTCAAGGATATGGAGCCAGGTTCTGAACAGGTTACCCAGAGAATTTGTGGATGCCTCATCCCTGGAAGTGTTCAAGGTGAGATTGGATGGGGCCCTGGGTAACCTGATCTAATGAAAACTTCCCTGCTCATGGCAGCAGAGGTGGAACCAGATGATCTTTAAGGCCCCTTCCAACCCAAAGTGTTCCATGATTCTATGATGATTCTCTTCATAGTGTTTCATGGTCGAAGGGTTATGACTAATAGTTATCTGCTGAAAGAAAAAAAGTTTGGACTGAATATAAAGACCAAAAAAGCTTTCCACATGAGACCAGTCAAACAATAGAACAGGTTTCCCAGAGAGGTTGTGCTGTATCCTTCCTTGGGGATTTTTATGACTTAACTGGACAAAGCCCTGAGAAACGCTGTCTGATCTCACACTTAACCCTGGTTTGAGCAGGAGATGGGACAAGAGACCTGAGATCCCTTCTAGGCTGGATTTTCTGTGATCTGATGACAGGAACTGAGGAAACATATGCTTTGTAGCCAGTATGCTTGGAAACCTCTGTCATCAAGCATACAGAGGGATGACACGTACTTGCCTTTCTTCTCCTGTGGTATTAAGGAATCTGGCCACCTTAGTCTTTCTCATACATTTGCTAGTATATGCCCTGGCATCTCAGCTGAAAACATAAAGAGAGAAGCATTTTTGTATCTTCTTAACCCTAAACAGATTTTAAAGGTACAGAAAGAATACTCCTGCTCTTATTAATGTTGTAGTACTCCAGGGGCCAAGCAATAGGAGTTAAGGAAGCAAAAGGGTGATGATTATAAAATTATTTATTACATCAGAAGATAGAATATGAAAGTGTAGAGTTTACAGATATTCTTTTCACATGAACAAAATACAAATACTTAAGTAACTGTAGTAAAAGCAACAAAAGAACTATTCCATCCAAAGGTATATTATACTTCCTATACCAACTTTTGAACAAATAAGATGATTCCACTTCAAAACATGTAGCTGAAAATTATTATTCTATAATTTAAAAAATAGGAAAATAAGTTCCCTTCCCTACTGCTTTCCTTACTTCATAAATGTAATTAATATAAATTGAGCAGTTGTAACACTGCCCATATACATATTCTGCCAGTATAAACATAAATATTATTCTCTCAGCCTTGAGTCCTTTGGCTTCTATCTTTCCTCAATGTCCATGAAATACCTGGGTTTTGCATCAAGTCGAGAAAGTTCAGTACTTCAGAGAACAAAAATACATTTCTCCAAAGCAGTAGTGATAATATATCTGCTATCAAGTCATGAAGTCTTCTTTTCAAAACAGGAGGTGAGTTTTTACCTTTGTGACCCATCAAGGTTAGAGAACTAAGGAGTTTGTGTATCATATCCCATGCTGAAGTTTCTAAAATTCCCCACAAAATAACACTCATGTTGGATTATCCTTAAAATTCTAATTTGAAGCATGAAAGGAGCTCATAGTTAAAATTTAAGAGTGCTGCTGCTGCTGTTTCCCTGCACAATTATAATGTAATTTAGTGGATTTTATAGTTTAGTTACAACGTATAGATCTTTTTGGCTGATATCCTCTCAACTTCTCACTGGAGCATTTGGATGTTGAAGAAATCACCATTTTGTTGTGTTGATAGAGGCTGGATTTGGGAGCACTGCAAATTCTGTCAGGGTTGGAACTGGCTGACGCTGAGTGGGCAGCAGTAACTTGTAAAGAGAAACTGGGGTCTCACCACCACAACCTCAGCAAGTAGGTATTTCAGGTGTAAATTTAAGAGGGGCATGTGCAACCCTGACTACAGGGTTTGATGGCATTAGCATGAGACCTTTGCAGCTACAGACTGGATTTTGTGGAGAAAAAGAACATGGTTGAAGATGACTTTAGCTTCTGAAGAATCACTCAACCTGTCTGTGCACCATGGCAGAAGTCCTCCACCAGGCTAATTTTTCTTAGAATGTGTATGATATATATGGGCAGAGGATGGTGAAGGTACACATGCAATCTAAATTTAAAGTGAATGCCACATAGGGGCTTCAGTGGTTTTTGTAGGTTTGCTTGGAACTTTTTCCTCTCTTTATTCACTTTTCTCGTACTATACAACAAGTTTCTTTATTCTTAATTGTAATGTATGTCTGATTCTCAAATAAATTTCAGTCTAAAGATTTGTGATTTCCTGCATATGATCAGGAAACAACACAGAAGAATGCAAAGAAAGCAGAAGAAAATATTCCTTCAGAGTACCAGTGAACAATCTTTCACAAGGATTAAAGAGCAGCTCTTTTTTAGAAATGTACCCTTTCTGACTTGTTGGAGCAGAAGCTAGGGCATGTATGTCATGCAGGCAGTGACAACAGGCTATGGAGTGTATTCTTCTGTCAGTGAACAAATTGCCTGTGATTTGTCAAGAAGGAATGTAGCCTCAGACCTTCAGGGACTGAAACAACTCTTGTTTATATCATTCCACATATGTTTCTTCCACCTCTAGCTTTCTACAAATTATCATTTTCTTCCACACTCTAAGATAAAATAAATTCCTTTACCTGGAACTGTAAACCAATGTATTCTACTCCATCTCCATAAGAAAATGCTATTAAAGTTGGAAAAACAAAAGCATGTCCTGAGTGATCCCGTTTCTAGGAGCATGCAATGAATTTTAGAAAGGCCAGTCTAACATAGAAATGTATGGTGTTAATTCACAAAATATTGTACATAGAACTGATCTTCAAAATGTTGTCTGTACTCCTAAGTGAAAGCAGGCCATAGCCTGACCCCAAGACTGAGTGATACTAAGGGATTTGTATGCAAACAGACTACAGCAAGTTGCAAACTTGCCTTTCATAGAGCTAGCTGGAGAGGTAGAAAATGGAACTAGGAAAGAGCCAACAGATAGTGGGGATGACTGGGTTGGAGTGCTCAGACTCAGTCATCTTCAGTGTAGAAGAGGCCTGAACATGTCTAAAACTGAAGCATGTAAAGCTCAAGTAAAATGAGCTCTTAATTGATTCTTTCATCACTCTGGTTCACTGTGACAGAAACCAGCAGTGTTCAGACATCTGCATGAGAACAGCAAGAGTAACTCCAGGTTTTCGTCTGCGATACCAAACTCTAATGTTTTGCCACAAATTGCAGAGCTTCATAAGGTGAAAGAACTACTGAAGGACTGTAATTATTTATCCAGGCTGGCAGATGCTGGGTACACAGAATTTCATTAACAGCTGTGGTAGGAGTCTTCCCATTATGTGTAAGCACAGTATTTCCTAGGTCTGTTCACAAGAGAAGGTAATTTTCTTCAACCACAACCAATTCTTAGGTGTAAAGTAGCTTGTGGAGAGCAAGGCTTTTGAACAAGTAATTATACTCCCTTGTAATACTTTCCAAGTTTTATATCCTGTGTCTAAACCTCAGAAACCACATATGGCTACACTTGACTGATAAAGCTGATGAAGAATAACAGAAAATCTGTTACAGACTCACATGCATTTCTCCTGCAAACGGTCTCAAAATAATGCTCACTGAGCATCCTTGCCAGAGACTTATCATTTCAGCTTAGTCTTCGTGCAGGAACTGGGTGATTAATCTGATTTCTCAGCCCTTAACATTCTCAGATAAACACTCAGCCAAGTTAAACAAGAACCTAAAGATAAAAAGCATTAAAACATTTGAAGATAAAGAAAAGCACATTGAGTGACTATATACATTCTGTTCCTAAGTATTTATGAAACTACAAAGTCAGATCTACTCATGTTAATAGAGAATTTCAAAAGAAAAATCTGCCATTACTTGCTTTATTTAGTTCAAATGTCTTTGTAATAAGTCTGTGTTTTTATTTTTCCCTCATCCCTTTAATTTTATATTAAGACAACCTTCAAATGAGTGTTCTGCTTTCCAGGAATTGAATTCCCACTGATTTTAGCATCTTCAACTCTACACAAGCTTCACATCATAAAAAGTCATTTCAAAGAAACTGGGAAACCTTGGAGTTCAACATGATTCTGTTGTTGGCTCTCATCCCTTGGCTAGAACAGCATAAGCATAGAGGCAAGAAGTTATGCTTATATCCATTTTTCACATGAGGATGCAGGATGGCATTTCATAAAGCTGAGCTAACAGAGTGACATCTGTATTTGTCTAAAGCCAATGGAAATGATTGCAGTTGTTTTCACAGAAAAGATTAAACAGTGTGACAAAAGATCACTGGTCCAGGGTTTCTGTTCCCAGTAGCAAAGAGCCTGAAAATGGAGAAAGAAAGTATTAAAAATTTGGTAGTCAGGTTTCTTCCAATAGCTCAATACCCTGCTCAAATCTGAAAAGATAATTAGTAAGGGAAAATGGAGGTAAGAATGTCTCTCTGCCTTGTTTTGATGTCTGAAACACACTGCAGAAATGAGGATCAGGGTGGTCTCTGGTGATGCCAACAGAAATTCTTAGAGGAGAAAACAATACCCACAAGAAGAATCTAGCTGTTCCACTTGCTTTCCTACCCATCCCTCACTCAAAGCTTTTCTCAGCTAATTTTGCTCCAATTAAACTCACACTGTGTTCTGTGCTTTAGCTGCTTTCAGCATATTGGCAGCTCTCTCATGAATGTTGAAAGGTTGGTTTATTAATTTGTAACTTTTCCTTCTGGCAAAAAGTAGACAAAGTAGTATGGTATGGATGTGAGGGAACTCAGTGATTCTGTCATATGGTGGGAGTGTAACTAACTTAAATCCTAATTCCTTCTGGCTGACCAGCTAATGCTTAGCAATACAAGACACAGAATCATCTTGGATACAAGAAACATAGAATCATTTAGGCTGGAAAGGAGCTTTAAGACACAAGCTAATCAATCACCGGTCTAGAGGTGTACTTTTTATTTTTTATAACCCCTATGTTGATATATGAAGTTGATTAGAATATATATGTTGATTTTGGTCTCCTGAAATGAACTTGAATTTTGAGATTATTAAGAAAATGTGTGTTTTTAGTTTTAATTTATTCACAGTTAGAATGAATACCAGAAAAATTATCTGCTCCTATTTTTATTTTCTTATGAGTTAGTGCATTTTGTAGAAACTAGTAGTGCTGACAGTAAACTTGGTGTCAGAGGTATTTGAACAGTGCTTGGGGAATAATAGGATTGAAATGACAGAGACCTAATCAAGTGCCCAGTCATTTTCCTGTTTTGCCTATTGGTGTTCCCAGGTCATTTCTGCAAAGCTACTCCCTAAACCATGAAAGAGCCTGTACTGTTGCACAGGGTTATTCTGTCCCAAGTGCAGGATTTTGAATATAAATATCAGTCTTATTTTTTGTTTGCTATGCATGGAAATACACCAAATAGTTGTGCAACACCAGGGATCCCATATAACAGAAGTTCATGCTGTATTCTCTATGCAGATACTTACATAGATTCTGCAATTGTTTTCCCTACAAAAATGTTTTGAATTGTGGTAATTTGAACACTTGCCCAGAATGGCAACTAGAAGCATTATACCAGCATCACAGTTTTGAAGTTTGAATCTATTTTGCACCCTCATACCAAAGCCCAACAACTGATTCACTTTTCTTTACCACTGGAAGTCTAGCAACACTATTCATGCATATTGGTTCCTGCATTCTAGTTTCAGTTGCTGTTGCCTTTTCTAAGCAATTATTTAGAATCACTTCAATTATAGAGAAGTCTTGACTTATTTAATAGATATTTAATAGTTTTCTCTGTGCTGATTCATTTTACTGAGGAGTAATAAATCAAAGTAAGTGCTTCTGCTTGTGTTGATGTGACAAATGGGAAATTTAAAATGTTAAAACCTGCAATGTCATTACTTGTATGTTAATTAATCTTTTTTGCAAAGCATTTAGTCTTCACTTTTATGTTTTTTCTTTTGTTTCCTTCCTCCTCATATTTGAAGTCAAACAATAGAATAATTATAATAAACCCCCTGGCATTGCATTCTATTCTTGGAGAAAGCAATGTAAACTCTGGATTTTATGATGAAGGTATCTGTGCTGTGAAAATGTTTTGTTATAGAGACCTAATCTGACGCAGGTTGCCCTGATGATATACAAACTGGTGTCCTCTGGTGCACTGCTCCCAAGTGTCCTGTTTACAGCTAGAATAATGTTCTTAGTAGCTGGTAAAGTGCTGTGGTTTGGATTTAGTATGAGAATAATGTTGATAACACAGTGATGTTTTGGTTGTTGCTAAGTAGTGCTTACCCTAACTCAAGAACTTTTCAGCATCTCATGCTCTGCCAGTGAGCAGGTGCACAAGAGCCTGAGAGGGAATATGGCCAGGACAGCTGACCCAAACTGGCCAAAGGGATATTCCATGCCACAGAATATCATTTCCAAAATATAAACTGGCAGAAGCTGACTGGGAGGGACCAACTGGTGCCTGGGGATGGGATGGGCATTGGTCAGCAGGGGGCGAGCCACTGTATTATGCATCACTTGTTTCTCTTAGGGTTTGTTCCTCTCTCTTCTTCACCATTGTTGTTGTTGTTTTTGCTATATTTTACTTTAATTCAGTTATTAAACTGTTTGTATTTCAAGCCACATTTTTTACCTTTTTCCGGTTCTGCTCCCCATCTCCCTGTGAGAGATTGGGTGGTGAGTGAGCAGCTGTGTGGCACTTAGTTGCCAGCTGGGGCTAAACCACAACACCAAGTGAGTTCACTAATTCCCTTAATGACACAGCTGCAGACAGAGCTGAGAAAAAGCTGACCAGTGGTTTTCATACAGCAAGAATCATGTTTATAATGATGATCTGCTCCAGTTGGCACAAGATTTAGATGGGATGGACATGAGAAGATTCATAGTAATTGGCACAGGAATCAGAGCTTCTGGCCTGAGGAAGAAAACAGACAGTATAACTATACTCAAAGGAGTCCAGTACACAGTTGCTAGCTTTTACAAAGGAAAATGTAGTGCTGATCCAGTCAATAACATTCAAGCATTTAAATGGCAATTAAATATTATTCATCTTAATGAAGTAGTCCTCACAGAGTAAGAGCTGAAATCCACAAGGACAGCCTTTAGGGGAAGGTGTAGAAAAGAACATGCAGTGGTGTCTCTACAGGGAGAAACAATCTACCAAATTTAGCGATCTACTTAATGAGACTGGGACTTGAATCTGTCTTTAGTGCCAACCAAATATGCTTTTCCCAACCAGGAGAATTTTGACATGTAAATTTGAAGTCAAACTAAATAGAAGAGCTTGGGTTTCCATTAAATGTCTGTGAATATATATAAAATACGAAAAGTAAGATTTTCTAGAGAAACTACAAACAATTGAGCTTAATTCTTGTTGAACTGGAGCTCAATCATTGGGATCTGTGTGTGAAAAAGCAGCAGATTTCTGAGCTAAACTTTCCTATCAGTGTGACTGTAATGGCAGTACAACACAGTATAACAGAGAATCTGGCCATGACTTTTAAAAAATATTAATAAGAAAGCTTATGATAAACATTTTCACCAGCTTCCTCCCCCCAGAAAGATCTTTAACATTCATACGTTAGAGAATGTTATCAGAGATAGTTTTTATACAGGATAACTCACTTGTACTTAAATCAGAAAGGAAACAACTTTTCTTTGACAGCTTTCATTTATATATGAAAAATTAGTTCCTTTTTTTATGTAATATATACTAAACCACCTAGTGATGTCACAATGGGAATTTAATTTGGACCTCAAATTTTGTTAGACTGCTTTGTAAGTGTATAAATGAGCACACTATTCCAAGTGGACTTTTTTTATATCTTTACATATTTTCTAATACAATTAAATAAGTACTTAAAGGTAACATTATGGTACAGTAAAGAACTAACTGGGTTTATTCTGATAATATATTATTTATGAAAGAATTATTTCTATAAATACCATATATAGTTAATAGTATTAGTTGTATTATTTCTTCATCATTTCCACTGACTTGGATGTGTATTATAGCAAAACTAAAGATCAGATTTAATCAGCAATAAAAATGAAATTCTGTGTTATGTATATGCTTGTGTATCACTACAAGCAGGCTCTGCTATTATTTATACCAGATTATTTTTGCTGGCACTGTGAATAATTTGTGGTTTTTACCAGTCTCAGGGAAGAGCCAATTCCCAGCATGACAACTAAGCGAATGAATACCAGAAATTTTCAGATGGGCAGACTCTATGAACGAGCTAAAGATGTAAAACCAGGAATAATCATTACAGCAAAATCCCTTGCGTAATTAGAAATTGCTGGAAGCTATTGGAAACCAATGTAATGTAAAAATATAAACTTGCTGATTGCTAATTATATGGAGACATTATCAAAGTCAAATAACATAAGACTAGCAGTACAAAAGACACTCAAGAATAGTAAGAGAATACCTCAGAACATTGTATCTCCAATTAAGGAAAAAAAAATTATACTACAGTGAAAATATTTTTGCATAGCAATTACCACAGAGTATTTCTATTTCTGCTAATCAAAAAATATTTATGCAAAATACTTTAAAAAAAGGGGGGAGCGGGGGGGATATAGCTCCAAGTTCAGCAGAGGACTTAGCTTTAATATATGATCACCTTAGATGAGATACTATCCATTTATACAGGAATTTCCTGCTAGGGTTTGGCTGCTGGTCCTCCAGCTGTTATCAGGTGACTCAGAGGTGTGGCTTGCTCTTTAGCAGAGGATTGAGAAGGCTCTAAAAACCTCTCTGGGGAGCGCAAGTGACCTGGAGCACGGCAAACATGGGCGTGGCATGACAGTGGGGGCGTGGCACAGCAGTTAGTACAGGCAGGGGGAGCAGGCAAGCCTAGGTGTTTTGTGGGCTTTTTTTTTTTTCTCCTTTTTCCACAACTTAAGGCAGTCATGCCTCCCCAAAAAAATGAAAGCTGTTGCTCCTGTTACCAGTAGAGGTGTGTCAACACAGAATCCTCCAAAAAGGATGCAGCCGCTCAGGCCTCTGGCTGCATAGTCTGTTTGAGCCTGGAACTGCTACTGGAGGATAATGTGAGAACCACCTGCATATGATGTGAGCAGGTGAACAATTTGCTGTGTCTGGTGGCAGAGCTAAAGGAAGAGGTGGAAAGGCTCAGAAGAATAGGGGAGAGTGAAAGGGAAATTGACTGGTGGAGTCACACCCTTTCGACTCCTGAGGAAGCCCAGTCCCTCCTGCCATCAGGCAGATAGAACAGATCATATGGATGGGGAGGAATGGAAAAAGGTGCCTGATCGTAGTGGCAAAACCACCCCCTCTCGACC